>PRKT01001849.1:30959-46943 GCA_003671525.1 Saccostrea glomerata | reverse complement strand
TAGGATTTAACTCATTTAAGTTAAATCGATTTATCAAAGCTAAATAGCGTTAATGTCATTTTTTGGGTTTGTCGGGTTTTTAGCCACCTGTAGCTCTGCAGCAGGGATAAGCGTGAAATGTGACGTCACGGCCACCCTGCAGTCTCCCTGCATATCTTGACTTGTACAGTGTAGCATTCATCACGTGGAAGTTCATCAAAAGGAAGGACTGTGTTTTTGTGTAAAAGTATTGCACGTTTTTCTGTCCACTGCTACTTAGATTGGATTTAGTTATTGAATTATTCAAAACAAAACAAAAATGCCGAAGAGGAAGGCCACTTCATCTTCCGTAGTTTCTGAGACACCGGCACCGGATAGGCCCAGATCACGCAAGAGACCCCAGACGCAGACCGCGGCCAGGGAAAGTCACGTCCCCATGCCGTCTCGGACACAGATGCCCAACGAAGGACAACCCGGTACACCGGCAATTCTGACTGACGCTCAGATGAGGGCTATAACAGACGCAATCTCGGTGGGGCTAGCCGACAGGGGACCTCAACCGTCACCTATTCCTGTCGTAGTCACGGATCCTCCTGTTGGTGACCAAAACGGGCAAGGACAAGGTAATGATGTTTTACATTCAATTTGTTCAGATTTTTCGGAGGTGAATGAACATCATGCAGGGCTTGTGCCCAGTTATAGTTTTGAGCTGGGATGTAATGTCTCTAATAAGATCAAAGTACAAATTTCAAGCGGGCAGTACGTAAATCTAGCAAAATTGGCGACTAATTTCTCAGACCCGGATGACGAAACGCAGTACTTTTCATTTAAAGAGGGCAATCTGGCTATGACCCCAAAGAACAAGGTCAAGGCTATAACGGATATCCAAGTCTGGACAAATCTTTTTCTTGTATATTCGTCTATTTATGTTACTGCACACCCAGAATGCGCCACTGCCCTATTAAAGTATATGCACACAATCCGTTTAGGCGCTAGTAGGTCATCGGGACTTGGTTGGCGTGATTATGATATCCAATTTCGCCTAAGAAAAGGGCAGAACCCCAACATTTCTTTTGCTAACGTTGACCAGGAATTATGGTTGTTGTATATGCAGCCCCCTGCAACACCCAACAATTATTACACCAAAGATCAAGGAAACAAATGCTATGATTTCAATTTTCGGGGTTCTTGTCAAAAAAGACCATGTTTTTATAAGCATCTATGCATGCGTTGTTATTCAACCATCCGTCTATCAAATGTTCATTAAATTTACCCGCAAATCGTTTCAGCTTTAAGCCCACAGTTCAACAGTCATCTGGACGGGCCTACTCGGCAACAGCCACAAACAATGCAAGACCAGTGCAGCAATTTAGACATTAGTAACAGAGCTACTACCCCTATTCAGATTTCCCAATTAGACAATTATTTAAGTTTTTACCCAGACCAACACACGGCAGCCGAATTATTGCAGGGGTTTTCACAAGGTTTTAAACTCGGTTACAAAGGTCCGAGACAAGCAACAGATTGTCACAACCTCAGATCATTAGAGGGCCTAGAGCATGAAGCAATTCAACTAATTAATAAAGAAATTTGTTTAGGTAGGGTGGCGGGACCTTTTCCTTCTACACCTTTAGTTAACCTTAGGCTATCACCAGTAGGTCTAGTGCCCAAGAAGGACGGATCTTTTAGACTTATTCATCATTTGTCATATCCAGCAGGGTCTAGTGTTAATGACTTCATTGATAAAGATGATTGCTCTGTAAATTATACTTCCTTTGATGTCGCCCTTGATATGTTAGCTAAGTTGGGGAGGGGAGCTTTGATTGCACGTTTGGACATAAAAAGCGCATTTAGACTTTTACCTATACATCCTGATGAATTTGAATTGTTAGGTTTTAAAGTCCAAGGTAAAGTTTACATTGATATGTGTTTACCTTTTGGCTGTGCAATAAGCTGCGCAAAGTTTGAAAAATTTTCAACATTTCTAGAGTGGGCCCTTAGGGAAAAGTCTGGAAGTAGTAACGTCGTACATTATTTAGATGACTTCTTGTTAGCCGGACAAGCAGGCACTCAGGACTGTGCAAATCTTATGTCATGCTTTAGCTCAATTTGCTCAGACCTAGGTGTTCCATTAGCTCAAGAAAAAACGATAGGTCCTACTCCAGTTTTGACTTTTCTTGGGTTAGAAATTGATACTATTAACATGACAATAAAAATTCCACAGGAAAAATTGTGTCAACTTAAGACTGAGTTAAATGCTATGTTGGATAAAAAGAAGGCTACCCTCACAGAATTACAGAAACTAACAGGGTTGCTAAATTTTTGTGTTAGGGCCATACCATCAGGTAGGGCATTTGTTCGTAGACTGTATGACGCTACTCGTGGCTTGACAAAGCCTTATCATCGACGTAGAGTTTCAGCTGAGATGAAAAAAGACATTTACACATGGTTGTTATTTCTAGATTTATTTAATGGGGTGACTTCTTATCAGACAGTCGACTGGACAGCAGACTTTGACCTTCAGTTATTCACAGATAGTGCTGGTCATGCTGACTTGGGGTGTGGGGCCATCTTTGAGTCTCATTGGGCTTACATGGTGTGGCCATAGAAATGGAGGCATTCAAATATTTTTAAGCTGGTCACATTTTAGAGTTAGTACCTATTGTTATGGCATTTACCATTTGGGGTGTGAAATTTCAAGGGATAACAAAGCCCTAGTATCAATATTGAATTCCAAGACATCAAAATCTAAGCAAATCATGCAATTACTTAGACCTTTAGTATTACAAGGATTGTTGCATAACATTCTCTTTAGGGGGGAACATATAGATGGTGTAAAAAATGTTAAAGCTGACTCTCTTTCCCGACAGCAATGGTCAAGATTCAAAGAGTCCTTTCCGGATGCCGACAAGCAGCAAACAGAGATACCCCCCACATTTCAGCAACAGATCTACAGCATAGATCTCAAGTCCTGTTAAATCAGTCCTTAGCTGATAATACAAAAAAATTGTACAGCTCAGCGATAAACATGTTTAATGCATTTAGAACGACTTACAACCATCAGATATCCTGGCCCCCGACCACACAACAACTCTCGCAATTCATTGCATTTTTGTCCCTTCGTCATTACAGCTCTAGTACAGTTGGATCATCTTTAGCAGCAATTTCTTACTATTGTAAAATATCAGGCATTCCCGACACAATCCAGTCTTTTGTTGTTCAGAAAACACTGTCAGGCCTTTGTCGCTCCAAGAAACAGTTAGACAATCGCAAACCCATTACTAAGGATATACTACACAGAATGCTCGACAGACTTCCGGCAGTCTGTTCGTCACACTATGAAGCTACCCTTTTCTCAGCTATTTTCACAACTGCATTTTTTGGGTACTTTAGAATGGGGGAGCTTGTCCAAAACAGCCGTAGGGAAGTAGGACATGCTATCCAAATTCAGGATGTTAAGTATTCAAAATCAAGTGATTGCATTCAAATTTATCTTTGTCATTCAAAGACTGACCAAGAGGGCAAGGGTGCAGTCATAAACTTAATTCCAACATCTCTGATTATATGCCCAGTTCAGTCACTTAAAACATTTATAAGAGTTAGACCACTGCAACTTGGCTCTTTCTTTTGCCATGCCGATGGGACCCCAGTTACAAGATATCAGGTCATGTCAGTATTTACAATGCTTATTGCCGATTTAGGGCTAGATACCCAAGCATACAAGACACACTCATTTATTATAGGGGCAGCTACAGAAGCTTGGGTTCAAGGCAAAGGGGAGGATCAAATTGCAAAAGGGGGCAGGTGGAAATCCAGATGAATGTATAAATATATAAGGTGTTAACTAGGATAACTTGTTTCATCGGGGTGTTAGTATGTTATAACGGGGCAGACTTATTATAATCATTTTTCTAGTCCTTAATAACGAATTATATATGTCATTGTAGATCACAAGAGAATTTGGATTGTAGGATCCTCAATAGTTAAGCATGCCTTTTTGCATGCCCGCTCCTCCTCATTTGGGTCAAATCTCCAGTTAATTAGACACAATGCTTCAGTATTTTGGCAAGGGAAGGGGGTATGAAATGGAACCAAGTCTACACCAAAGTCCGGACTCTATTGAAAATTGAGGACCCACCTCACTTTCTTGTAATACACTGTGGGGGGAATGATATTGGTCAAGACGGTAAGTGCGTAATGCTTCGCAATAGTATTAAAAGAGGTCTGATAAAAATACAGAAGCTGTTACCCAAAACTACATTAGTCTGGTCGCAAGTACTACCCAGGCTGCACTGGCGTGGGGAAGTGGACCATACGGCTTTAGAGCGGGCTAGAGTACGTCTAAATAGTTTTGTAGCAACACACATCCTTAAACTCGGGGGGAAGTATATTAGATACCCGGAGCTCAGATATGCATGTCCAAATCTCTTTAAAGACCAAGTTCACCTTAACTTCTTGGGCAATAGCCTGTTTCTTCATAGAATACAGCAATCATTGCAATATTTCTTAACCAATCCTGAAATATCAGTAACCCCAAAGGTAGGCGATCATGGACCATGGCTGCATTATTTCTGAGGTCAAAATCTTGATGAAATATACTACAGAATTGGTTAATATCACATCAATTTGAAAAAGGAAGTATATGTATATCAGTGATACTTTTATTACGATATGTTGTTTATTATGATTTTGGTTTAAATTAGCGCTGTTAGGGCATGTATTGGGTAACAAGTTTTCTTTTTTAGATAGTTAGGATATTATTATTGTTATTAATGTATGCTGCCTCCCCCCGGTTTTATCAGTTTGGTTGCTAGGAGGCTTTATTATTAGCAAAATTGTTGCTTGCTCAGACAAAGTAAATTGTTGTTGGTCTGCATTTGAATTTGTGGTATGGTATGGCAATAATGTGACACTTTGTCTGTTTTTAAGTAAAATTGTCGCGGGTTTTCATATGCGTGTGGTGTTCACTGATTGATGTTGTGACACGATTTTATTTTGGGGAGAATTGCTTGTCCCCAGTTGCAGTTTGTGTGATTGAGTTCACTGATTGATGACGTGACATAAATTTTCTTTTGGGAGATTGATTAGCTCCCATTTTTCATTTTGTGTTTTGGCATTCACTGATTGATGATGTGATGCAAATTTTTGTTTTGGGGAGTATGTTTGGCTCCCATTTGCAATTTGTATGCTTGTATTCACTGATTGATGATGTGATGCAAATTTTTGTTTTGGGGAGTATGTTTGGCTCCCATTTGCAATTTGTATGTTTGTGTTCACTGATTGATGATGTGACACAAATTTTTGTTTTGGGGAGATTGTTTGGCTCCCATTTCTTAGTCGTGGTTTGGTGTTCACTGATTGATGACGTGACACTGTCTTTGTTGGGATGCCCTAATAAAGCAACGTGTTGCTGGCTCCCTTTTGTGTTGCCGCAAAGTGTTCACTGATTGATGACGTGTTCACAGCGTTTCGTTTTTGTTTAGTAGCCCTATAGGTAGTCGTTTTGGTTCAGCGGTTCATAGGCTATGCTTGCTAACATTTTCATCATGTGAGAGTTTTGGTGTGTAATTTTTAGGAGGTTAGCTCTACTGGTGGCGCAGACTATGCAGCTG
This sequence comes from Saccostrea glomerata, assembly GCA_003671525.1. NCBI lineage: Eukaryota > Metazoa > Mollusca > Bivalvia > Ostreida > Ostreidae > Saccostrea > Saccostrea glomerata. Next base: position 41,352 of record PRKT01001849.1, on the reverse strand, counting down.
CTGCATAGTCTAGTGGCGGATATTCAGCTTACCAGTAGTGCTCACCTAGACTTTTCAATTAAGTTTATTCAAAAGCATTAAAGAACATGATCATTAATCTAATATCCGGGTGTTCATCTGTTCCCAGGGTTCACCTTGGAACTGTGTCTTTTTTGTACTTGCAATAATTATGAGTGCAGCCGTGGCCATTACCACCAATAAACCATTATAAAGCTTGAAATATGTGTCAGTTTTCTTCTTAAGTTGAATTTGATATTGCACCCTAGTAAGCAAGTTTTGTCTTTGATAATAGGATTTAACTCATTTAAGTTAAATCGGTTTATCAAAGCTAAATAGCGTTAATGTCATTTTTGGGGTTTGTCGGGTTTTTAGCCACCTGTAGCTCTGCAGCAGGGATAAGCGTGAAATGTGACGTCACGGCCACCCTGCAGTCTCCCTGCATATCTTGACTTGTACAGTGTAGCATTCAGCACGTGGAAGTTCACCCACCCAACCCTCCCTTAAAATGGTGTTAGCTTCAAATTAAGTGTATTTATTTTCCAAGTGTCTTTTGCTGCTTCGTTTTTGTGTATTGTTCAGGTAAAACCCTACCATGAGAGCCAACCCCTCCGTCGCGGCTGCTGATCCCTAGAGTGTGCGGATATTCAGCTTACCAGTAGTGCTCACCTAGACTTTTCAATTAAATTTATTCAAAAGCATTAAAGAACATGATCATTAATCTAATATCCGGGTGTTCATCTGTTCCCAGGGTTCACCTTGGAACTGTGTCTTTTTTGTACTTGCAATAATTATGAGTGCAGCCGTGGCCATTACCGCCAATAAACCATTATAAAGCTTGAAATATGTGTCGGTTTTCTTCTTAAGTTGAATTTGATATTGCACCCTAGTAAGCAAGTTTTGTCTTTGATAAAGCAAAGTATTCCTATAAAAAGTACATCTAAACATATTTGTATTGTTAAAATTGTTGATAGTTTACCGTAGTATGTTGCTGTAAGTTTGAACATTATTGAGTCAAGATTAATTTAAAAATTCCTAAGAACTATTTGCCTACAATTATACATTGACACAGTGGAATTTGTTAGAACAATAATATTAAAGATAGAAAATATCCCCAGGAAGAATCCTTTTTTGAAAAACACATCCATTTTTTTTTCAAGATAATGATAATGGGCTGAACACAGATACAGTTGTTAAGGCTTTTTTCATCAAGCAAAAATGTCGTCATGAGTATGTCCCATTGGGTATAGTGAAAACAAAAAATAAAATGAAAAAATCGACTTTAAAATGGAATATTATGATTCTGATGAATTCATCATAAAAAGAAAACAAGAGTAGCCGAGAAATGAGAATTTTTGCGACAGTATACTTTTATTCCTATTTACAGAAAACATAGCATTAAACAAAGCTGCCTGGCAAAAGTATCCGTATACTTTATTGCAATGGGGAGCAGAGAAAGCTGTAGATGGGCAGTTTTCAGACCGGTCTGCCGATGGAGGACAGTGTACAATATCAGACAATGATAAATCGAATGCAATTTTGAGGGTGGATCTAGGAGGCGTTCTAAGTATACACCATATACGGATATACTACAGGACAGATAATAGGCCATGGGGTAAAGTTAAAACAGTTTGAATTGATTAATACGTACAATATATTCCTACATTTGAAAGAAGTTTTTTTTGACTTTGCATGAAATATATAGAAAGTATTTTTTTTTACGACCGAGACATTACAGTTGTCGAATTCTCAAATATGTGTAAGGGGACTTATTTTAATTTGGCCATTCTTCTTATGTGGAAATATCTAAGTTTAAAGAAACTTACCCACAATGTCTTCTTTGATTTTGATTGACTAGAAATATATGATCATTGATTTGTTGTACACTGCTTTCATTCATCTCCTTACAAACATTCACCATGGTATAACTATTGAAAACATCACGATTCTTTGATTTTTAATGAAACTTTGCACTTTAACTTTTTTGGCTTTGAAGATAACACTTTCTGAAAATAAATATCAATAATGTTTAATTTATAGATGATATGTAAGTAAACAAATAATATTTCTATTTAATATAAAAAAAAATGCGCATTTACAAATAAGAATTATATCATTTAACAATCTGAAAACCATATGTAATTGATTTTATTTACATGCATTAAACATGTTATAATGAAAGTTTTGTTTAACAGTATAAATTTTATTACCAAAAAAAATTTTAGATTACTAGAGTAAAATATGGATGTAAGAAATGTAAGACATTTCCATGATACGTGAAAAGATTAAACTTTTTGGAGCAGGTCCAAAGGCGGATCCAGGGCCGGTGCGCCAGGCCTGTGCCCTCTCGTTTTATTTTCTCTTTTAAAATTTTGTTTGTTCCATCCTAAAATCTAAGGAAAAAAAACACCTATATTTTCTTAAAAATTCCTCGTTTTCCTCAAAGCTTTGCCCCTGGACCCCCACAAGGGCTTTGCTCTGGACCCACCAGGGTTTCCCATATGGTACCAAGAGCCCTGGCCTTCGACTGCGCCCTTCTGTTTTGAAATCCCTGGATCCGGTGCTGAGGTCAATATCTAATTAACAATAAGACCATAAAAAGCTGAACTTGCATGAATATTTTTGACAGGATGCACACTTACTATAAAAAATATGATGTGAGATTTACGTTACTTATACTGGTAAAATTCATGGATGTGTTTTTTTTTTGTAATCCTTCATTACCTTTTTTCTGTTTGTGTGATGTCTCTGGTCTTCCCGCTATATTATTGTCTTTTTCAAAGAAATTCATTAAGAAATCAAGGACATTTTAACTTATATGGCATCTAAAGAAAAAAGGCATCGACAAGCAAATAAATATATATAATATTTAAGTTTGTTAGCATAAAAAATATCCCAAACTTAATTGCAGTGGATTGTTGATATGTCTTTCACAATATCATATCCATATTTATCTTATACATAGCTGTTTTTACAATTGTTTAAATATTTCAACAGACGCAAGCAACTTTTACACGCCCCGATTCCTTGGTTTCTCTGTTCACATATCAAACACGACCATCAAAGACAATGGAATTCTGTGTTTTCAAGACAGAAATTACACCACCGACACAATACCAAATAACGTTACCATAGAATGTGTAACACACGGACGGTACGTCATCTACTACAATGAGAGACTCCCAGGAGTTACCTACCCTGCTGGATATTCTAAATACGCCTACAACGAGCTCTGCGAACTAGAGGTTTACGGTAAGAGTATTACAAGGAAAATTCGCCCAAGTATTAGCATATTCACGCAATACACCCAAGGGAACTTTTGCTTTTAGAGAAAAAAATATATAAGAACAAAATGCCACAAGACTGCATTTACTGAGAAAAGATTGATTTTCTTTATTCTCCTTCTAGTAGATATCTTTATTGCTTTTATTTTCAGTTTTACATAGTACTGTCTTTGTTTTTTAAGGAAAAATGAAAAACCAATTTTTTGCATTGAACAAAATGAAGAAGACGGATTTCAATTCGATATAAACACAAGGAAAAGGATGTTTCTAAAATATGTACATGCAGAGATTAAATTAAAATATTCATCCTTATTCAATCTTGTTGAAAATACAATGTGTAATGAATGATTGTAACGTTCCAAAAATGGAAATGCAGCAATTTTCAAATACCAAACAGTGAGATTGATTAAAAAAAATTAAATTTTACTGCATTAAATATCGTTTGCAAACTATTATGTAAAATTTTACACTTTATAAATGAATCTGAATTTTCCTTTTTAGCCTTTTTAATTAATTTAAATATGTTGTTAATGTGCAGAAAAAAAGTAATCTACAGTGCTTAATTCATATTTTAAAGGATTTCCAAAGTATATGCAGAAGGAGTAATATGACTATCATTATTTGATTTATTTTTTGTCTTAGGGTGCCCTAACTCTGCGTTTTATGGAAAAAATTGTAATTTATCGTGTCCAAAGAACTGTAAAGAGGGTCGTTGTAGCATTGAAAATGGAACTTGTATGGAGTGTAATAAAGGTTTCAAAGGTCTTCGGTGTGAGGAGCGTACGTATATATTATTTGAGAGAGAGAGATTGATTATTTTATTTGTAAATACCATAAATACCGTTAAGCTTTACGTGAAAAACAATGATAGCGGTCTATTTAATGATTTCTGTATGGACATGATGGTTCAAAAAGAGAGGAAAGCAATTGACAAATATGTTGATTAAACAAGGATTTGGTCATTCTCTTTTAAAGTAAAATTTAACATTTTGTCGAATCGTGTCTACCATTTTTCTTACTAATTGTCCGGCTTTACAGGGACATGAACACAACTGAATTTTTCAAAACCTATGTTAATGTTTATAATTCTTAGCTTAAGCTTAGACAATTCTAATCATCAGTAATACATATTACTATAATCAGATAATATTGATTGGATGTAAAGATTGTATTCACTAAGTACAAAAAGCAATGTAGAATAGGATTAGGGATAAAAGCTTTTAACAACATTTTTCTAAGTTAGAGTCATCAGCTTTCTGCAGTGGTTAGAACGTCTGCTCTAGAGTTGCAGAGGAAGGAGTTTAATCCTTACGTAGCGTATTCGAATCCAACTGTGGGACGTTGAGACCTGTATCCCTTGTCGCAGTAGGTCCTGGTACGAAAAAAATCCCTCACTGGTCAATGAACCTGAGAGGCGAGTATAGGACAAAATGTGCAGCTCTCAACCGGCAAATGGTGTCTCCATATCGGTGAAAAAAAATTCTCGAGAGGAATTTGAACAACATACATAAGAGGACGATCTATACAGTGGCTGCAACATTATTTTGTTGACAAACCAATTGAATATAATCGTTCGTGTAACGTGCGAGATCGTGCGTGTATCAGACTCAATCGTTTGCGGCTTCAATCATCCGTTCAGAAACGTGTGAATTTCGTTTTTTAGGTTTTTATCGGAATGTTATTTTTTAAACAAGAATTTTGTTCGTCTTTTTTTTTAATCCAAATAGAATGAATGAATCAATAGTAATGTAAGTCATACAATATAATATATTCGTCAAACAGCGTGACCTATTAAACCATGATTAACCGTACTTACATCTTTAACGTTTTTTTCTCTGATAATCATTCTTGTCTACTGCTAATTGTAGTCAAGATATTTTTAAAATCAATACATCAAAAATAATTATTTTTACAAATAAATAAACATTTTTTCAATACTTACATGGTTGGTTTGCAAAAATGTAACATGTCCCAAAAGCCCTGTAAAATTGAAAACCTATGGCTAAGTTTATCATTATTCAGGAGAGATTAAAGCAAATTGAGATGACATTAGTTATCCAGGTTCAATCTAGGGTGTACGGGGATTTACCCCAGGTTTTATTCCATACACCCTGAGGCCAAAGGCCGAAGGGTGTATTGAATAAAGCCCGGGGTAAATCCCCGTACACCCTTGTTTGGACCTGGATAACGAATTTATTTCCTATATACCAATAAAAATTGTTTCTAAACATCAGAGTCTAATCAACTGTGCCTCAATCTATCGATAAGATAGCTACGTACTATAATGCATCGTGACGTCATGTTATTTTCTTTTTATCATAGAGAAATTATGCATTGAGTCATGTTTTAATGAGTAAAATAAATGCGTTAAACCGCGTAGTACTTAAATTTTTGGGATTTTCACAAAAAGGGGATTTGAATTTAAAAAAGATATGTATAAATTGATATGGATAGTTTCAGAGAGGCAGAACTTCGAAAATCTTAGAAGGTTTACAATTTCCTTTTATTCTAGAAATGTATCATTTGCATCATTATCAATGAAATTAGACCAACAAATATATACCAATCAAGACATCCATTTTTATTTCACCTGTCCTTAATAAAATAACCTTAATTTGGTAATTTGGTGATTTAAGAAATCGTTTGATATATTATGCGTAATAATATAATCCGTGGGAAAATAAAAATACTTTTTTCTCAAAAACTATGTAGATAATCATTTATTCATATATGGAAAATAGTGTTTAAATGTAATTCCAGATTCCATTGTTTGCCTTACAATTTTCTTTAAAAAAAAATAAAAAAAAAGGTAATAGACTCTTTACCAATTTAGAATGCACTTGGGGAATGCATGGTTACGGTTGTAATGAAACTTGCAGTACCGATTGTTTCAACAGAACATGTAACGCAGTGACAGGAGCGTGTCCACAGGTTGGTAGAACTAATTAAGGACTATTCTTATATGCATAACTATATCTTTGTAATGAATACTATTTACAGTTTTTATTATCAAAATATACAAAAATATGATGTTCTCTTTTTGAAATACATGTATTGTTTGCTATTAAAATAATACAAATGTATTTAAACAAAGATATCGAGACTTTTGAAACCTTCTACGGAAATGAGAGAATGTATATTCTAAAAATTAGGGTTATGTACGGAAAAGTTGTACATCTTCTACACAGAAAAGCGTCCCTTTCTATGAACTCCTGCCTTGAAACGCGGCCTGTTTTTTTTTTACCAGTTTGTATTCAAAGACCCACAACTTTCTCTTTATACATGCAGTGATAAGCGCTTGTTTCAAAAGTTGTTGCTTGCTTTCTTATCTACTATAATTATAAGTCATGATTGGTTTTCGAATACAAGATCCTCCTACTACCGATTGAGTTACCTGTCGAAAAAGCTCCGCGGCGTTTCGTATTTAAATGACAATCACTTGAAAATAGCACACTGATTTTTATGTTTTAAAATTACCTGTAATAAGAATAAATTATTCATCTTTATTAACATTGTCTACATTGTGGTACCGTTTAGTACCTCATTTGTATACTTTCTATTTATATACATGTATATAATGTACTTGTATTTCCATTGTCTTATTTTTTTTTTCAATGAAATCGGAGCTTGATTACTATAGTATTCTGTAAGAAAATTTATGTATATTTGGGGGGGGGGATTTTTGTTCGGATCTTCTTCATTCTCACGCGTGTTCCCCCTCTCCATCAATGATCTTCATGCAGAGAAAATATTTCTTTGAATGAAATTATTTTATTTTAACTTAAAAAAAATACATTACTATGAATTCAATATATGGAGGTAAGGAACACTATTCAAGTTCAACATTCCATTAAAGAATACAAAATAAGAGCAGAGCAAACCTGGACCTCCAAAACATCAGAAATAGGAGGAGTGAGCATTTCCAGCTCACAGCTCAGACCCATCGTGTGCGCCTTTTTATGCTCTAGAAATAACGAATACGAATAAAATCATCGACTATTTAGTGTTTTAAGAAGGAGCAAATAAATAATACGAAAAACGAAAATCAGCATTCAATTTTTGCTGATTTGCTGACAACGTCATTCAAGCGACTATAGAACTTACGAAATTATGCTTTTGAATTATACTGCTGATTTTCTTGATTTAACAACTTGTTTTTCCAATAATCTATCTGGTTTTATAAAAAATAATACGTAAAGCATGCACTTGCGAGTCCAATCAGCTGCTATATATAAGCCCCCTATACGGGAAATAAAAGGAAAAAATTAATAGCTACATTAGCAAAAGAAGTTTACAATTGAAAAATTAAAGACAACATATTTATCAGAAACCTTCCTTGAAACATCAACTTTGAATTTGAATTTAAATAAAATAGATTCATATAGTTTTTGTCTACATCAATTTTCATATGCAAATTTACATCTATGAATATCATTTTTTTTCATTCATTTCGATACAAAAAAAACTATTTGAACTAGAGCCGAGCTCGTTGCAAAGCAACGAGTAGGTCTTCCGTCGGAGCTACGGACAGAGAGAAATGACCTTGAGTCAAGGTCATGCCATGTTCTAATGATAAAGCAATCTTTTAAGGGTAGATATCATCTTATTATGTTTTACTATTAAAAAGTGATAGTAAAGGAATGTTTGCGACCTTGACCTTGTCAAAATGACCTTGGGTCACACCATGACACAAGATGGTGATGAGCATACCCCATTTGTGTGCTATTGTATTGACAAATTCACACATGGTTTTTTCAAACAATGCATCCAGTCAAAATATCTTATCCTAAATGACCTTGATTTAAGGCCAATAACACACCCTCCATGATTTAAACCATACCTTTTCTTTTTAGATAGGCCATGTCACAGCTAATATACATGTGTAAAAAGTTATGGTCAATTTTAAGCAATGTTTAAATTTTCGAAAAGCCGGATAAACTTCAAGGTAAAAGTTCATTATATACTAGTATTTGATATGATTTTATCACAGGTTACGTACATGACATTGTGATGTTTGTGTAATATGAAAGCCCTATCTCTCCTCATTAAAAATGTTATGATCAAGCTTCAAGGTCAAGTTATCAAAAGTCAGTGTATTTAGAAAAGAGTTGTCATAGGTAATTCATAGGGATAAAATAAAAGCCCTATCTCTTCTTAGTCAAAAGGTATGAGTATTGTTAATGTTTTTGAAAAGCAGGTCAAACTTCAAGGTCAAAGGGTAAAAAATTAGTGAATTTTAAAAGGTCTTGTCAAAATTAATACATTTTTATAAAATGAAAGCTTTCAAAAGTTATGGTCAATTTAAAGTAATGTTAGTTTTTTTAAGTAGGTCAAGCTCCAAGATCAAGGTCACAGGGTCAAAAATCACAGTTTATTTGAAAATCAGATGTCACAAATAATGCTCATATGAAATATCAAAGTCCTATTTCAACTCATTCAATAGTTATTATCAAGTTTAAAGTTCTCGTGACAGATGGACAGACTGGCTGACGAATAAGGTTTAATGTTCCCTAAAAAATAAATACATGTAATTTGAACATGATAAATTGAGAAGTACGAATAATAAAACAAATTAGAAAATATTAGAATATAAATCAGGATTCCGTCATCAAGAAAATATAGTTTTACCCTGGACTATTCCGAGTAACCAAAACTTTTGTGTGTGTGTCGGTGTGTGAGCTTTACAACCTGTCTTTGTTTTCTGTGACTTGATTTGATTTATTTTTCAAAATACAAACTTTAACTTTTTATTGCTTGACTTTCGTTTAATAAATTTTCATCACAAGTTCACTTGTGTTAATTTAACCAAATATATTCTATTAAAATAATGATTCCATCTTCTTTGTTAACTTTAAATTGCTTGAAATATAGTGTAAAAATCCAGAATGAAAAAAATGAATGTTAGAAATGAAATTATTAAGTGTCGGAAAAGCATTGCAAAATTCCGGAAATCAAACGCAGTAAAAACTGTACCCCCTCCCCCTTACCCAAAGAAACTAATACATGTATACACTTCGATGCTCGAATGAACACTTTAATCGGCACAATTTTTAGAAATTAAAACGTTTATATATAGGAAAGTTTAGTGACGCATACTTTTCTTTTTTTCATTTATTTGACGACCTGTGAATAAAAAAAAAGTTGCGTATGATTGTTGGTTAACATTATAATAGGTTATGGATTAATCATGGATTTCAACACCAGTCCTGACCTGTACGTACCTGAACAAACTAACCAACTGACATTCTCGACTCTGAAGGAAAACGTATCATTTGAGGGAAGGGGGATTACGTATCGCGATGAGAGGAAATTAATTATCTCTTTTAGTCCAACAAACACGAAAGAATGGCTTGGAATATTTGTATGCAACTACATGGCTTTCTCAGAAACAATTTTGAATTTGTTAAAAAAAATTTCTAATTATTCATTTTTTTCTCTCGTATTCTGAAAGCTCGGAATGTATATATTTTGGGGGCTCTTCCGTGTAAAACAGCATGTATTTAGTTACTATCATGTACCCGTAAAATCGTGTCATAGTGATATTCTTTTTATTCGAGGAAATAAAAGGAATAAATTCGGTACAATGCAATTATAAGTTATGTTTCAATTCATGCAAATCTCCAAGTTGCTTCATTTACGATTTTCATGAGAATTAGAAACGTCACTTCCACTTACAATTTACTGTGCAATGTTTATAGGTATTTGCTAATTTAAACAAAATCGCAAATTTTTCTGAAATAAAGCAATTAGAATAACTTGATATAGGCCCGTATACATGTAACGATTGCAATTACTTCAAAGTGGAGGGGGAGACGGGGCCTAAAAAATCGTCGTACTACGTGTGTACCTTTCCAATAATAGAATTCTCCGCACAAATCAAAAACAAGTTGCAGTATTGATATCCCCAATTTTTTTTAAATAATGAGACTATAATGGACTTCACAAGGGTAGAATTGAACATTAATTTATCATGTTTATGGTACATGTGCAATTAAAATCACTATCAAAATTGGCAGAGTTATCGATAGGTCATCCTGTGTCACCCTTCAGTGTAACCGATGAACTCGTCCATAGATACCTCAGCAGATGAGAAAAGCGCGCGTAAACGCAGC
>PRKT01001849.1:4872-30205 GCA_003671525.1 Saccostrea glomerata | reverse complement strand
ATTTTTGACCCCTATCTAGCACCGTTTTGAGCGCAGAAATCGAAAAAGAAAAACCGATGTGCACAACTTCAATTCTTCTAGTATTTAAATGCAGTAGACATTCTGCTCCAGCCTTTGTCGTTTCTGAGCCTTTGTCTGGAAACAAACAGCACCAAATTTTCAATTAAAGGGAAATAACTCAAAAGCGGAAGGGAATTTTTGAAATGTATGAAAACATTTAAATTGAGTTTTGTAACGTCCAAAAACTCTGAAAATTTGAGCGAAATCCGTTAAGAAATGAGCGAGTTACGAGGTCTCAAAGTTGGCGTCTAGGAAAAAAAAAGAATAATAGGAATAATCTTAACCATCAGAATCAGTAGAAGGTCTTCCGCCTGAGCGGAAGACCTTAATAAATCGCTTCCTATGTGTCTGAAATAATCCACATATAAAACACTGCAAACGAAGGGAAGTTACCTGCATTAAACTTATTAATTGTTACCTGGCAACAGGAAGCGTTCAGTATTCACCACTTCCTTCAAAGATTTTTCGGTATCTGTGTATATCTTATTTGCATGTTTTTGCTCTTTAGAGGGGAAATAAGAAACTGTTAATTATTCATTCTTAAAATATTTGCTAAATTGAGTTAAAAAAACAAAACAAATTGATGTATTTTCTTAATCTGTTGGAATAATAATGCAACATTATAAATCCCTCGATCAGTTAATCAAAGACGAATGCAGCCTACATGTTTTAGGAAAAGATGAGAAATCATCATGTAAATGAAATCATTTAATCTCTAAATTATGTTGTATCCTAGTACTAAATGGTTTGGGGTGGGTATAAACAACTTATACTTTGATTAGGTTATAGAAATTAAATTAATTAAACTGATTCAAATAAAACTTGAAACTGATGAAATACTGTATAGCGGGTAATTTTATCTGGGTGCTAATTTTGGCTTATTTCGGCGTTTTTATGATACTCCGCTAAAATTTGAATCGCTTAAATAGTCAGTAATCTTCGTAGTATCCAACTGTCAAGAACTGTAACCTCGCGTCCGCCTCGACAAAATTATTGGCATTAATACCTTTGAGTAGGCAAAACGCTTAATTTTACACCCGCCAAGAAAACCCGCTATACGGTATTTAGCATGTGGCTAATACACGTAATTCTATAATTTTATAAGCTATTAATTTTAATGTGTCATTTAATCAACCAATCAAACCACAATTACACAACTGTACAGTGACCTAGCATCGTTTTTAAAATTAAAGGAAGCAGTCAGAGAGAAAAAAAATTACCTGAAAAAAGTTTACAGGCAAAATGTCCAAACTCGAAAAGACTATTTCGTTGGGGGAGGGGGATAAGCCATCAGGAAGTAGACATGCAGTGGGATTAACCCATATTCAAGGCTGTTTGTACAACCCATTGCACCCCTCTCAACAGAATTACGACAGGTGCATTATGCACGGGACTATTATGAGCTTTCGATTCCGCTCCACGTGCATGTACATTAATGACAAGTTGACCTGCAGTATTTTCGGAGTACATATTTGGCCATGTATGGTATACTTGGTACATGTACATACTATTAGTATAATGCTTTCTATCCTTCTCTCTCTCTCAAATGAATTGTATCAATGATTTTTGCACGAATTGTCTGACGTGACTCTCGATCCGCATTTATGTTCAGAATTTATGTGCGAGGATCGTATATTTTGGTCATTGTTTTCGAAGGTGTATTTCAGGTAAACTTTTAGATTCTATAGGCGAAATCAGGTGTTATTTAAAAGTGTCCATGGGACAATGCTTCATGTATCACTTCTTTTCAATATAAAAACAAATGTCACGCCAGGTGCACGAAACACGTGCTTAAAAGAGAAAGCAGCCTTTACCCATCCCTCTAAATTTTACGTTTTAAAAACGTTATCCTGTCCGGAATTTTCATCCTGAAAAATATTTTTCTTTTATTGAAAAAAAATATGGACACTAGCCACACTGCAAATTTAGAATTCACTCCTGGTATTATATGCATAGCTGAAACAAATACGCAAGTAGGTAATGTTTTAATTGTCTTAATTTTAGAAAAAATTGTCGTCTACAATTAAGCAGGAAAAACACATAGTCAATTATTTTCAAATAATTAATTCTTTACCTTAAAGAGACATTTATTCATCATGGAGACTTGCTATCAGTCAAAAATTTTACTTCCTATGCAAGCCCTGTACATTGATAAAAGGTGGTGGATGTTGGAAGAGACGGAGAGAAGATTATTGATTTGTGAATTAACTTGCTTTCCACCACGAGGCGCGACAAATGCGACAAAAGCCATTTTCATAACATAAGAAAGGTGTGGGGGGGGGGGGTCCTTCCAATTACTGGAAGTTCAGTGCCAAATTTAAAGTTTCAGTGGGTATAAATTATATTGCATCTTTAATGCAGTGTCAGAGATGACAATTACTTTGATAAAGCTCTTCAGGCCATTTGAGTGAGATTAATAGAAAGATACAATGGAATCTTTTCCTCAAACTGCTCCAAAAAAGAATAAATTCAATTGAAAAAAAAACCCACAAGGACAGAAAGTATTTTCGACGAACGCCTTGATTTAATTTATGTATAAAATAATATACTTTCTTTCGCGTTGAGGGTTGGAATCCCACCGCGGGACGTGGAGACCGGTCCTTCGGATGAGACCGTATAAACCAAGTACCCGTGACGCAGTAGACGCTGGCACGAAAAAGATCCCTACCTGCTTAATGGCCCTCAGGACAGAGTATAATACAAATTTTTTCTCCACCGGAAAGCAGTATGTCTCCATATGAGTGAAACATTCTCGAGAGGGACATTAAACAGTGTATATATACAACCAATCTTCTTCTCTGGAAAATGATAGGGCCGTTTGTTATCAGAATGCCCCTTATTAGTGGACATAATTTCCGTATTTCGAATTTATTCAAATTCGTATACATGAGACACAGGAAAGTTTTTCTGTGGCCTTATATATTTAGATATCCAGAACGTTCATGTATTGTCAATTCGCAACAGTTACGTTCATTCATATGTCGACTCGACATACCGTGATCATGAAATTGTTCAAATTGTTAAATCATAAAATGACGAGAAAAAAACTTCTGAAACAAAAGAGCATTCAAACTATCAATCTGATCTGAACTATGTACATGTTTTTCTTTTTCCCTTTTTTTTTTGGGGTCTAGTCTAGTATTAGTTGAATCTGAGTTTTCCGTCGAGATTGTACGAGCATAGACCATATAAACAATAAACCTCCTCCCCTAAAAAGAAATATAAACTGACAAAAATGATTGTAAAAAAAGAAACAAAACATCTGGTGTCTCTTTTTTAAAGGGGGGGGGGATAAAAACCTGATATTTCTTCTAAAATGCTAAAATTATCGATCATAAAAAGTAACAATAACAATGTAATTAAATAAAAATCACTTATGTTATGTCATTTGTTGTCCGAGGTGGTTTTTCTTGTGCAATTTTTACAATAAAACCACAGAAATGTGGGAACAAAAAAAATGACGTTGTCCGATAAAACACTGCGTCATAACGAAGAATTAGAATTTTTATTTGAAAAATTTCACTTATTTTCAGTCTTTGAACAACTACATGCTATATATCATTTGAAAGAGGAGAAAATTGTCTATCAGGATCACTAAACAACTCAAAATGTCAAAATTTTCACTTAAGGGTGGTTTTTGCTTGACGGTCATCATTTCAACAAAGTTTAACATTCAATTTAGCTAGGTATATTATTCTTATCCAGTTAATTTCAGTTATACGTGTTATACGCTTACGCATATAGAATTCTTCTTCACTTGCCGTATAAAATCACTTACCTGTACATGGACTATAAAGTTTTCTGCTCATCTAATAAAACATGACTAGAACAAAATAACGTTTTCATGAGATCAATAAGATGCTAAAGAACCCATTTCAAATCGATAATCATATCGAGATATTTACCGTTTTTAAGTTATAAAGCAAAAACTTTCGAGCGCCCTTGGCCCCTAATTTGAGGGGCCAGCCCCTTTTTAATGATGTCAAATGATAGATCTTAAAATTATGCACAATATTTGTGAAACATGTCTTAACAAATTATTTTTAGTTTAAAAGATACATAAGGAAATGGATGTAAATTTTTGCGCTTTTAGGCATTCTCATTTTTGACCCCTATCTAGCACCGTTTTGAGCGCAGAAATCGAAAAAGAAAAACCGATGTGCACAACTTCAATTCTTCTAGTATTTAAATGCAGTAGACATTCTGCTCCAGCTTTTGTCGTTTATGAGCCTTTGTCTGGAAACAAACAGCACCAAATTTTCAATTAAAGAGAAATAACTCAAAAGCGGAAGGGGATTTTTGAAATGTATGAAAACATTTAAATTGAGTTTTGTAACGTCCAAAAACTCTGAAAATTTGAGCGAAATCCGTTAAGAAATGAGCGAGTTACGAGGTCTCAAAGTTGGCGTCTAGGAAAAAAAAAAGAATAATAGGAATAATCTTAACCATCAGAATCAGTAGAAGGTCTCCGCCTGAGCGGAAGACCTTAATGAATAACCTAAATAAGTTCTACACCTTATTGTGTATGCTCTGCAGGTGTCTGTTTCGGATCCAGATTCTCAAGAAATCAACACAAGTCTCATCATAGGAGTATCTACCGCAATCATTGGTTTAAGCCTGGCTGCTGTCATTTTATGTTTTATGTTCAGACGGTAATTGTCATGCATGTACTTAATGTTAATCATTTGAAACATTGTTCTATTATTTTCCTCAAATTTGTTCCAAATGTTTTTTATGTAATTAGTTTACAAATTAAAACAACAATAAAAGATCTTGATAACACTTAATATATCTATTTAGATAAGATATATTATATATTTTCAGTCTTTTTGACTTCCTAGTTCTGAATAATAAAGTATGTCTTTTTAAAGAAATAATATAAATTATTACTTGTTTTGAAACGAAATACTTTATTGATATGAATTTAATGCATATGCTTCATGGATAAATAGATTTTTTTATTTGTTGATTAACGTAGGAAAAATAGCAGTGACACAAACAAAGAACAAAATCATTTACAGAGGCGAGGTGAACAGTTTTTGCTAGAAAATACGACAACAAATAAGGATATCTATGATAAAATTAACGAGAATGTGATGTACCAGGAACTTGGACCTAGGACAGAGGTATCTGAGTATGGTGGATATCAGGGACTAGGTCCCAGGACAAATACCTCTGCTGAGTCTAAAGACAACACCGGATACCTAGAAATTGGTCAAATACGCCAAACCTCTCCTTATGAAAACTAACTTTTATCTGGATCTGAGAAATTAAAACTCATCATTTTAGGAGATAAATCAAATTTTATATATTATAATCCATTCATTCTTGTGCAGTAGACTTTAAAATTAGTTAAGAATACTTCGAAGCGTGATTCCTAATGAACACTACTCTTAGCATATATGTTTTTCTTTCTGTATATATTTTCTTTCATGGCGATACAGTGATTGAAATGACAAGAAAATCGTCATGTAGGGAGATTATTATCGTAAAGTTCTGTCAAGTTTCAGGATAATTGATGTATGCTTTAACATCTACAAAATAACATTCGTTTGTTTGTTTTTATAATAAATACGCTTTCTGTTGTATTTTTTATGAATCAACATGACTAATGAATAAATATTTTTTAAATGATTACGTCGGTCTTGAAAATACGATATTCAATATTTTGAGGTTTAATGTAGAGTTTATTTCAGGGAGGGGGGGGGGTAAAAATATTAGGCATTTTCATTAATGCAAACAGGAGTTAAAATGAAAAAAAAAACAATGTTTATGATTGACCTAAATTTTATATTCAAGTGTAAGGCATTGAATTTTCGGTTATCAAATTTCCTCTGATTTCAGAGATAAAGGTCAAATTTTTTATCTACTTTCACAAAGTGACAGGATATCACTATTTAAAAAAAACAGTTTAACACTTTTTTTCGTTGTTTGAAATCTTATAAAAAATGAGAAAAAGAGCTTTTTAAACCACTTTTCTATATCACACTCAAATATATGAAGCTGTAAAATGAAAGGAAAATTTCATTTTCCAAGACAAAGGTTGCCTTGCTTAATAATTATGTTAAATGCAAAACAGTATATGGTTTATTTCTGTAAATGTGAGCTGGTGAATAGTTACAAAAAGGAAATAAGTTAGTACAAAATAACTACATTAATAAAAGTTAGTAAATAAACATTCAAGTATATATTACGTTACATCAATTTAAGCTCAAAGTATTCATAAACAAAACATAAGAATAAGAAAATGTTATGTTTTTTAAATTTTTGAGGGCTTCTCGGAAATTTTTTGGACATTTGTTTTCACTAAATAAAGAACAAAGATAGATTCAAAGATGTTCGTGTCAACTTTTTAAGAAGACAGAATTAAGATATTTGTAAGTTTAATTAGTACGTAAATAGTTTATTTCTTGTGTTTTCTAAACATGCATATCTCTATCTCCATCGACCTGGAACAGCTTCGCTACATAATTTTAACGTCGAAGATGTTTTAGCATGTGAAACGGTGGGAAAAACATTATTTTCTTCCTCTGTAATCAAATTGACCATTCCGAAATATACAGATGTCAGGATGTCATCATGCAGTACCGATATATGCTAGGCAGGTTAGGCTTATGTAGTCTTAAATGACTGATGGTCATCTGGATTTTAAGGCTTTACGCTGGTTTATTTATTGGTAAGAACGTGTCAGCAAATCATCAATTCAATTAATAAAGAAAAACAAGCTATCTGCATGACCAAGTTATGTGTAATAAAAAATAATTTATTTTTCAAATGTATATTTTCTCCATAAAATTTGCGTCTTGGGGAGATTAACATACATTCCATATATATATATCTATTGGAATGTATTTGTAACCTTTGAGGATATTGTATAACCTGTGTCATAAATATTGTATGTCGTACTCTTCAAGGTTTTTATCTTTAAATTTCAGCTATCAGTATGATTAAGGATTTACAGAGCTGGTTTCCTGTATATCTTGCTTTTAATAAAATTAAATCGATGAAAGATAGGATTAGATTACTTTGATATGGTTTGAGTTTAACTCCAAACGTCAAGTTAAACACAGAAAACAAACTGTTGTTTTTATTCAATAGTCTGTGTCAGGCTTATTAACAAAATTAGTATGAGTATTATTGATTGATTGTATATTGTGTAACGTCCCTCTCGAGAATTTTTTATTCATATGGAGATGCCACCACTTGCCAATGATGAACTGTCAATTTTAAACCATACTAGGTGCTCCGGGCCATGTAGCAGTAAGAGATATTTTTCATGCAAGGCACCTACTGTGACATGGGACCTCGGTTTACATAGTCTCACCGAAAAGACCGGTAGCCGCGTCCCACTGAGGGAGTTGAACCTGCGACGTAGTGATAAACTCCTTTTTTTGCGACTCAGACGCTTTAGCCACTGCGTCATGTGGGTGATAGTATGTTTATGAAAATGACCTTTTAAAGATTCTAAAAAGATTAAACAAATAAATTCATTACGAGGTAAGGTCAATTTCCTTAAAAATTAAGTAAGGGTTTGTAAGAGCTATGGTGTTAATTTTTATAGATAATGTATGTCAACGGTGATTTATAAAGGCTTTCTAAAAAAGTATCAATTTTAAGTTAGTCTTATTTGATATAAAATAAGCATGTATTACCATTAAATATAAGGAGATAATGAACAATATTAAAGTTCAAAAAAACTCATTAAACAATACAAAATAGGAGCCTCCGAACGTCAGAGGTGGGATCAGGTGCAAATGAGGAGTGAACATCCCATCCCTAACGGATGCACCCGCTGTGTGCTCCTTGAAATGGTGGCGAAATAATGGAAAATTCGTTGTCAATTCAATAAATTTAAGATAGACTAGCAATTAGTATGAAAAATCATTCAGCATTTAATTCAATAATTAATTTTTATATCCTGAAAGGTCATTGTATTTACAATAAAATGTACAAAATCATGTTTTTAAACGAGACTGCTGGTATTCTTTTTGCATCAACTTGTTTGTCAGTATTTTACCTGGATTTAGAAATACATGTAGTTCTTACGTAAAATATGCCCTTCAGTACATGTATCCAATCAACTGAGATATGTAAACTCTGTATGCATATATCTTTTTAAGCTTTTAATCTTATGCATAATATTTGTACAACACAAACTAATCTAAAGCGGGTATTTATCAACCATTAACTTGGATATTTTGTGGATGCAGAAGCAGAGAAAACTCGAATCTGCAAAAATATCAGAAGTGGGATCAGGTAACACGAAGGAAAACGCATCTCCTCTCGACCGATAACATCAACCGTTTGCTCACTGACATGGATGAGTAATGGTAAAATTAGTGTAATGCCTATGTTAACATGTAACACTAATGAAATTGTCAGACAGAAATGGACCTAATGCTGAAATATATTTGCTGATTACTAAAATCACTTTTAAGAACATGAATTATACAAAATGTTTTGCCATTGATTATGCAGATTTTTTAATGTAAAATCACCCCAACAATTTAATGTTTTAGACGTTAACAATTTTCATTTTAGCATTTATCATTGGAGTGCGAAATGAAACATTTATTTTACTTCTGCCAAATTTAGCACAATATATATAGATTTTTTTAGTTAGATGTTTATGATTCCGGGACCATGTGGGGAAGTGGGAAAAAGGTAAAGTAGTGAACATTTTAAAAAAATATCTCAAATCAACTTTAGGAAGAAAAAATTATTAAATATAGAACTGAAATACAAGCTAAGTAAGGATTCATTTTTACTGCAATTAACTTTATTAATTATGGTTTTGTTTTGCTCCATTTGAGGATACGGAATTTTGCTCTGTAACTTTGTTATTATGAATTAAAAGGGAATGTACTTTTCCATTAGGTAGTTGAATTGATGTGCCATTTTGTAGACTAATTTCGCATGAAAATAGAGCAAGAAGCTTCATATTTTAATGCTTCTTAAATGGGTAAATAGATAAAAAAAAGAATGATTTTAAGCATACACTGTATACATTATTAATTTCAAAAAGTTATATTTTATTTTACAAATGGCCTGCATAATTCTTTGTTGTAAATACCTAGTACTGGACATGAGGAAATAAATGTCACACGACTGTAAAAACAGCGAACTTCCACCAGGAATCAAATAAATTGAGACTACAATAACATTTTATGTCAAATCCTCATAAGCGGAATGAAACATCAAGTTAAGATGCTTTCTTGCATTTTTTATATATTATTTACAGGATATTATGTTTCAGCTTATGGTAAGTGAAAAATACTACACAATATATCTGTAGATTCTCCCTTTCCATTGTTTCCCACTCTCTTAAATAGGCAAAGTAACGCTCCATTTTAAGCTTGGTCCTCTACTACTCAAAAAATAACCCTCCATTAGATCTTTTATAATCATTAATTCATTACATAAATTATGTGACCCCTTGAATTATGTGTTTATCTTGAAATGGAAATTAAAAGAAATATCATTCTGTAACTCTCCCGCAAGTTATATTAATAATTTGTCAAAGACCTTGTAAAATAAAAAAACAATGTTTAAAAAACTATTGAATAATATTAAACTCTATTTCAATGCTTATAAAAAATATGTTAAAAAAACATGAAACTTGATAAAACGGGATTGAGGAATAATAAAGAAGAATCAAGTCAATCATTTTTATTTATCTTAATCACGTAATAAACTGATACACTGTCAAATATCTTGCTCTGATATTCACGTATATACAAAAACAGTGTCAACCAATATGGAAGCCTTAGCTGATATTTTCCGATTTTATGTATATTTCTATAGTTAATGGAAAAGTTTATTTTAATTATAAAAAGATTCCTATTGCTATAGCTCGTATGATATCGTTTTAGAATCCCAAAGTTGTGACGTTAAAATGGGTTTTGCTTTAACGTAACAATAAAAAATAAAACGGAGTCGTATAGATACAAAAATTGCAAGACATTGAATGTAAAAAAATTGAACATGAGAGAAAAAGAATGAATAGTAGATGGATATGATTTTTATACAACGCTTACGAATTCCTCACAAAAGAGAATCAAGATTGTGACAAATGCAAGGGAGGGACATTGAAGATAACGGAAGTTTTCCATTTTCATTGTTGAGGTATCGTCATATCAGTTTCAATAACAAACGAATTATTAGACCAAATCAAACGTGGTTTTAGTTACATATTCTTTAAAGATGATTTAAAAAGTTGATAGATATATTGAAAACATAAAAATACACATTAATTTAATTCACCTAAAAGATTACCTTGCGTTTCTTCTACCTTTCAGTTTATATCTACGGTAAAAACGACTGATAAAGAGAAACGGGTTATATTATTGATACAAAGTAGTGCATATTAGACTACCCGAAATTTATAAAGAAAAAAAAGAGGGCAGTACGAAACAGGTGCTTTTGGGTTTACTTTATTTTTCATATCAAGAATGCAACTTTTAAAACATAGTTCGAATACTTAAACGGTAGTTATAACAGTTTGTCCATTTGCATCTGAATAATTTCTGTAATATAGATTGATTCGATTGATGTCAATTTCATTATATTATATTAAGTGACAGCCTTCCTGAATTATTTTGTTTTAGCTCCAGGCAATAATCTAGCTTCTATTCAATATGAGGCAAATATTAACTATGACGAGGACAGACAGTAATTTAACCCTTTAAGCATTTAAGCTCCGAATTTCTTTGAACCAATAAAAATGGAGCAGAACAAACAAAGACCCATAATACATCAGAAGGGGGATCGGGTACCATAAACGAGAGAACATCCCTTTTAGATCAGTTACACAACTCTGTACCCATTTCATGGTCGGAAAAATCCTGAGAAATCCTTAATTAGTTCAGCATGTTAATAATGACATCATGATAATTCGTATATGTATAAAGCAGGCCATTAATCATTTGACTTGCTGATATGTTGTATTGACTCACAATGTCAATGTATCGAAAAAACAAACTTTAAATTGTCAGATTTCACCAAAATTTTGTTTAGATTATAATTTAAATAACCCTTACTTGAGCAGGTAAAATTTGGTTTTTTTAATTTAATATATATTTTTTAATATAATAATTTCATTTAAAGAATCATGTTAATTTTCCGAAACATTGTGGGACGAAATGAAAAATAATCAGCAGGGATCACATATGTACTATAAAGGAATCAGTGTCTTGTTAGTATAGTATGCAAGGACATCAACAATAGTGGGAAACATGGGATAATTTGCATAAAGGGCGAAGTCCGTTATGCATAAATTATCCCATGTTTCCCACTATTGTTGATGTCCCTTGCATACTTTATTAACTAGACAGTGATTCCTTACATTTCCATTTCATTATTACATATAACTGTAGATTAAAACTTTAAAAATGCAGACATAGATTTAAATTACACTGGGATTCCCATCCCAATTTCAATAGTCCTCGCCCGCTGACGTCAAACACAACGGCAGCTGCACGAGATTTTTATGCATATTTGGCCTCCTAAGCGTCAGACTCAGAGACAGATGCGCACGAGATTTGCTTGCATATTAGGCCTCCTTAGCTCCTGACCTTTTGACCTGCCTAATTTACATTCCGGTAGAATCATCAACAAATTAACTCCGCTAACTTTCAAAGAGATATCACAGAGAGATAAATTAGAAAATATTACCAAACAAAAACACATAAAGCAAAATATAAACACATTATTTTAAAAAATAGATTTAATCTTTTTTTTTTTTTTTTTTTAGATCTTATCAACTCTTAAACCCATGTCTTATTTATTAATGAGTATACTTTTCCTTTCTAGCAATTCTGAAATTATTTTCTACTCCCGAATGAAAACATAATCAATGCTGCTTAATAAAGAGAACCAAACATATTTTATAGGACTGAAAAAAAAAATAAAATAAAATTATTCGATTTATTGATTGATTGTATATTGTTTAACGTCCCTCTTGAGAATTTTTCACTCATATGGAGACTTCACCGTATACAGGTGAAGGGCTTCAGATTTAGACCTATACTCGGCACTCAGGGCCATGGAGCAGTGATGGTTCTTTTTCGTGCCAGCGCGTACCGTGACACGGGACCTACGTTTTTAATGTCATTTCCGAAAGACCCGTCACTCTCACTTCTAGTGCCGAACGTTTGGCGAAGGAACAGTCACTTCCTTTGTTTACGTCTTAGGTACAGTGTATGACGCGGTGCGACTAACGAGAATCGAATCCGGGCCTTCCGATCACAAAACGAACGTTCTACCACTAGGCTACAGTGACCGGTAATTTTTTCAAAAAAAACATTCTGAACATCTCTTAACATCACAACCAAAATATCAAAACTCCTATGCTATTTTTATTAGAAGAGTTGAATTTTTTTATCCCGACATTTAATTATTATTTCTTTTACATAGTAGTAATATAGTTTATATTTCATTTTTTAAAAATTATCTTATATAGCTACATGATAAGAATATGTCTTTAAGCAATCAAAGTTTTAGACTTGTTTTCAAATTCTTAATTTCGATATTAGAAAAGATTTGTATAGTATTACATTTGTGCCAAAACTTTTTAAAAACATTTAAAAAATATTTCAAAGAGATATAATTTAAACATTTCTATTCATTTTTTTTTACCAAAATACATACTTTAAACAACACATTGATAATTATAGTATTCTATTTACAGACAACCTTGCTTTTGGTAAGAGTGCTTCACAAGAGTATCCGTTTTTTCCGGATGATGAGTTTTCGTGGGGAGCAGATAAGGCGGTGGACGGATTGTTTACAAACCGGTCGGCTGGTGGAGGGCAATGCACAATATCTGACAGTAAAAAACTTAATGCGACCTGGTGGGTGGATCTAGGAGGAGTGTTTAGGATACATCATATAACTATCTACTACAGAACGGATAATATTGAATGGGGTATGGAGGGTATTTCTTTTTTTAAGTAATTCAGAAAAGAATATAATACAGTGAAAACTAACATTGATATTAGAAAGTACCTGAACTATCTGCTATTCGTACCCATAGGCGACTGAAACTTCGGAAAAAAAATTGGCCAGAAAATACAGTCTTAACTTTGTATCCTTTTTTTCCTCATATATAAACAAAAAATGAATAAATGTTAAAAATACTTTCTTCGAAATTTCAACTTTATATTTATTGACATATATATTGAAAAGATTTTAAATTGGATAATAATTATTACAGTAAAAAAAAAAAAACAAAAAAAAAAACTCACAATTAATTTTTTACATTATTAAATTCTATGACGGGAAATGCCAGAGAAAAAATTATAATTATAAGATATTAGGTAATTATTAGATTATATTTATAAAGAGGTAAACAAGGCATTGTTATTGACCTCAATTGCTTTCCTTCCTTTTCGTGCTAACCAATTTCCCGTGCAGCATGACATTTTGATTATTTCGCTTTTAATGATATATTTTTTCCCTTTTTGCTTTTGCAGAATAATGTAATTGCTGAATACATAACTTAATGGCACTATAAAATTATTTATCTGTTGAATAAAGTGAGGTTTATATAGATTTTCTCACTTAAACAGAGTTTAGTTTTTTTTTTAATTTTCTTAGAAGTACTCTTGACCACGTTGTAAGCAAAAATAAACTAGTTTTTGAATGTTCATCTCTTCGTTTATAATTTCGGATAAAGCCACTTATCAAGATCATGTGTATAATGTACACATGTCTTTTACATATCTTGATGGTTTTTCATAGTTAAAAAAGTACAGTGAACAAGCTGTGAATTCATATTAATAATTCATGTAGATTGGTAGTGTAAGTTGTTCAATCTATTCAGTTCCAATGTTGAAGCATTAAAACTTTTCGTTTTTTTTTTTGCAAATCGATCCCAGCACTGTCCCAGACACTCCTTTCCTGAACAGTTTGTGTGCCAGGTTTGACCTGGTTACACGTAGTACTGTGGCAAATGGATTATAATTAATGTCTCTGGTTTGTCGTAGGAAATGAAGACGTTATTTAAGGTCAATGTTTTTATATCCCTTTAAATGCAATTATCATACATGGTCAGTCTTAAAGGTACAGGGTAATATGTCTAAATACATCGAACATTAGTTTGTTATACCATGATATAAGGTTCAAAATTATTAGCTCAAGTTATTTTTAATACGGCTTGTTCTTAAATAACAAGACAGGAAATGATTAATTCTATCAATAATTGATAATCCTGCTTAGCGATAAATGGTTTTAACTCAGGAGTATATCAAAAGTTTACCTTTAAATTTAAGCTCTCTTTACGATACCGGACATATTTTCTGATGGATTCCGTGTGTACAACACTCTCTATGAACGTACCAATTGCCTCAATAATTAATATATAATGGAAGATTTTATTTACTAGACTCGACCAATCCATATACAGGACGATTCCTAGGATTTTCGGTCTACGTTTCGAATACCACCAATAAGGACGACGGGACTCTATGTTTTAAAGACATCGATTACAACAACGGCACAATACCAGATGTTACTACGATAGAATGTGTAAAGTATGGGCGATACGTAATCTATTACAATGAGAGAATCCCAGGAGTTATCTACCCTGAGGGATATTCCAAGTACGCATACAACGAGCTCTGTGAACTTGAAGTTTATGGTAAGAGAACACATAAAATAAAACGATATATTTTACTTTTGTCAAATCATAAAGCACCATCATATCTTGCATTCTTCATTTGTTTATCTCACCTTGTACGTAATAATACTTTAAAACGACCTTTTAAACAAATAATATGCATTCAAAGTATTAAAACTGATGGTTAATCATAACGATTCATAATTATTGATTATTTTTAAAAAATAGGTTGCAATATAACCAATGTCTATGGAGAAAACTGCATGTTACCGTGTCCACAAAATTGCCATGAGAGACATTGTAACATTGTGGATGGGTCATGTCTTGGGTGTGTTACTGGATACAAAGGACCACGATGTGAAGAACGTATGTATTCATATAATGCAGTTTCGAATCTTTTTAGATAGAAAAAAAAGAGAAGATAAAGAGGGTTAAACTTTTTGGTCATTTTTATGTCTTTTCTGGCAACGACTAAGTATCCATGTTAAGTAACTAAATGTATAATGTAATAAGAAACAAAATTGTTCTTCCTTCGTGGATTAACACGTTTTTTATTAATTTAAAGTACTTTTTTAATAAAGAAAATGGTTTTCTTTAGCTTGATTTTACCGTCTTTTTTACTGTCATTTTCAACTGAAGAAATTCACACAGGGGTTGGGGCAGCTATAGTTTAAGCTTATTTTTTTTTTATAAATTACTTTGTGGTTTATAAAGCGTAAACTGTCCAAATCCAGGTTATACAGTATAATTCCTGTTGCTATTTAATCCATTCCCTCGTTGTTTGAAAACAATTAACTATTAAATCTTGTAGAATGTGAGGGTTGGTTGTACGGTATACACTGTAACCAGTCCTGTGGATGGTGCTTGAATTTTGATCAATGCCATCATATTGATGGGACGTGCTTAAAGGGATGTGAAATAGGATTTAAAGGGAATAAATGTACCGAAGGTATTTGTTATTTTGATGTCAGTCATGGCTTATACCAAATATCTTATTTATTGTTATAATAAGAAATGATCGCATGGATCGAGAATCTTTGATTAAATAATAGAAGTAAATAATATGAGATATTGATTCAATAATTTCAATTGTTTATAGAAGAAATGTTGGGGGGTGAGATTTTGATGGTTTAATAAGTAAACATCATTTTGGGAATCGATGTTATGTATTTTTTCAACTCTTTCTTACTTCTAGAATGTCCTATCGGAAGGTATGGTTACAATTGTCAGGACACATGTAACATCAACTGTGAAGTCCCCGGTATATGTAACAGAGTGACAGGGCAGTGTCAAGGAGGATGTCAGGCAGGGTGGAAAGGAATTAGATGTGACAAAAGTAAATAAAAAACCTTTGTTATTTACACCTTTAACAAATTTAGACCCATAAATCACACCTTGTCCAAAAAATTAAAAAAAATCTTAATTATTAACTTAATATTGCGATGCATGTCAGTCAGGCGTATTTACAATCTAAGACAATGAGGTCATCATCTGCACAAGATAAACATTCTGAAATGCAGCATTGTTATGGTCGGGTAAATGAAGTTCCTACAGGTTTGAGAAATGTATTCCTTACTTGAAGCTATATAACTTTAGCTTGGTCAAGTAAGTTTCTTCGGGGCATAATTTTAAGATAAACAAGATGTAAAATCATTCTTTTAACTGTCATTTTCAATGAATCATTAAAAAAGCAAGTCATAAAAATGAAACTTTTTTCAAGGTAAGACAAAGGAAATGTATCCTGATTGATAACAGTCTCTCACAAAATGTTTTTTTTTTGTGTGTTTTGGGATTCCTCTTTAAAATGATATCATAGGTATCTAATATTACTTTTCAAAATTCCAAATTGAATTCAACCAAAATAGCCTGTGCTCTACATAATTATATCTCACTCGTAAAGTACGGGAAAAAGAAAGTTGAAATTTATTATGACGTCATAATCGATCTAGCACAAATAAAATACTGTAAATCTATCATTATTTTAGTGCGATAAACTTTTGCGATGTTTGCGAGAGCCTCGTCATCGGGTATATCTCCTAAAGTCTCTTTTTTTATCAAAAACAGTTCCAAAACGTCTTGATCTCGAAAATTAATCGTTGCAAACTAGTTTATTCCCGGTAAATCGCGAAATAAAGTCGTCGGGAATAAAGGTTGGTTTACAGTAGTCTGACGAAATTCACTGGATCTCGACCTTAAGGACGTGGGTCTACTGAAATATTGGACCTCTTTACTTAGTTAACTCATAATACTGTGAACCAATGATTTATGAAGGATTATTCTTGGTAGTATCGATTAACCCAAGTCGAAAAAGGAAACCATTTTAATGAATTTTAAGAAAAAAGCTTTAAGCATTAGGATATAAATATCCAATATAAAGAAAACGTTTTTCATTGAAACTTTGGGAAATCCCCCTGTAGAGGCCTGGATCTGCTGAAGAATCTATTCATAAGTTTTCCAAAATAAGGTACATGTATGAATATTTAAACAAATCTTCCCAAGGATGTTAATGTAAAACTATTACGTTGTTTACATAGTGGTTGAAACCTTGTTATTTCACTGTGATTTGCAAGATATTAAATAACTAAGACGTTGTTTATCAAAACTAGAATCCAATTCCCACACCTTAAGATGTCCCCTTCATGATAAAAAAGGCGACACGTTTTTTTTTCTAATTTAGGGTGTGTTTTAGAAATGTCTGGCTACAACTGCAATATAACATGCAATACAGGCTGTTTTAATGGAACATGTGATATCACGGCAGACGCATGTTTACTGGTGAGTAGAAATAAATCAGGTTGAACTGATTTAAGCTCGGCTGATTAGGTGTACATGTATCTTCACGTTGTTTCACTAACACCTATCTTCTTTTTCAGATGATGTATAAGTATATTCTTGTACTACATGTACAAGGGTTGTCCCGCGGATATTGATTGCATCTGGGTGTAAAAATAATGCACGCAATGAACTGACTACAAAATAATACAAATATAAATTATTTTTCACGCAAAATAGTTTGTCCACATTTTTACTAGACAACCCTTGTTTTGCATTTCATTTGTATAATAGTCAGTATAGAATATTGCTTCTGTTTTTTTTTTTTATTTTGAAGTTTTGCTTTTACTGAAAAGCAATGTATTATTAAGTGGGGAGGAGGTGGGGGGGGGGGTGCTTGGGGGTATAAGATTGTTTTTCTTCATTCTAAATAGTTTTTAATGTATTCTTCTTTCCCAACCACTGACAAGCATTGGTTTTGTCTCAATTCTTTACCATAATTATCATGATACTACTTTGGTTAATTTGTAAAGAAGACAACTTAGTTCATGAATCAGTTATTTTTTTCCGAATGACTAAACTGGTTTTCATACATTGTGCAGGTGGGTGCCACAGATCCACAGGGAATCAATGTTGCATATATTATTGGTGGAGCCTCGGCAGCCATCTTTGTTACTGTCACTGTTGTTATATTTGTTATAGTAATCAAAAGGTAAAAATATTAAGAGGGAACATTGATGAATGATGATATCTTTTTGGATGTGTTAAGATCGCTTCATTATTGTTGGTTTACATGGTATAAGACTTGATTACTACATTAATAAAAGGCTACTATCTAAAAGTCCTAAAATATGGTAGAAAGGAAATAATTGCCGATTTTTTTTTTTTTTTTTTTTTTTGGATCACTTAATTTATAGAAATAAGAGTAGGAAAGTTAATAAAACGAAAAAGAAACAATTTAACCCCTATAAACCTGTTTTCAGATTATTCTTTTTAATTCTTTTATAGAATTAGAGTAAGGAAAGTACATAATGGTCATCAAAATATATCTACACAAGTTTTCATAGACAATGTAATAGCCACCATAGAAATCTATAATAAGACTGAGGACAATTGCGGCTATCAGGAGCTGAAGGAAATTGAATCGGAGACAGTGATCTGCAACAAATGTGAAGACAATGCAGAGTACCAGGAAATTGGTGAAATAAGTCAACATTTTCATGATGCTCTGAAACATTAAAGTGATGTTGCGGGATCTAATTTCATTTCATTTTATCCAATGAAAAATCTTTATAGTAAAATCATATATTTACGTTTACCACCTCTAAGTCAAAGTGTGAGATACATGTATAAATGCACTACACGTATATCTATAAATCATAACACTTTTTTAATTTAATTGGATATCAAAATTGATAGCGTTTAACTAATTGGAGTTAAATCTGTTAAGTTAATTTTTCTTTCTTTGGGAATAACAACACTTGGATAAAGTCATTAGTGTAAGTTATAACACCATTGCCTACCTGCTATATATTTTCAGTAGTCAACACGTAAATATTCAAACAAGAAACAATGAAATTAAAAGGGTTTTTTTTTTAATGAAATTTAATGTCATTGAATAAAAAAAAGTCGACATCAATGTGTAATGTCATTATTCCTCTTTACACCGAATCTAATTTCATTTCATTTTATTTATAAGACATCTCAATTCTAGTAAAGATATATAGAATTTATATGTTTATTTTCTCTGATTTAAATGGTGAGATAATATGTTGACGGTGCGACCGTTAGGGCGAGCGCAGATACTTATCCAGTTTTCATTTAGATCGGACTCGTCAAACCGCACGTGACATTCGGCGCGTCTAAGACTCTGACGTCATATGACGTCGTATGCATGTTGCAATATCATAAGAGGGCTGATTTTAAATGATGAACCGTTTAATTGACTATTTTCTGCAACATTTTCATCAAAGCAGGGTAGGGTTTTTATTCGTTTACCTTTTTTGTTCTTATTCTCGCGAGAACGTTGCTTTAGCGTTGTGTACTAAGTGTTGCATTGTGGGTCAAAATTTCTGCGTCAAAAAATAAATTCTATCGAATGAATGTGCAGTAGTCCGAATTTTCTCTTCGCCCAGGCGTTGTCGTTAGAGCTCGCAGTTACGAGCGTCGCCTCGCGACGCTCGCTTTAAGTGAACTACATGTATATCTTTAAATCTTAACATTTTCTTTTTTCATTCCATGGTTGAACATGAAAATTAATAGGGTTTAACATTTTGAATTAAAATCGTTGTGTTATCCTTCTTTATTCTTTCCCAAAGAATAACATCACTTGGATAAAGTTTTTAGCTTAAGTTATAACACCATTGCCTACCTGCTATATATTGTCAGTAGTCAACAGGTAAATATTCAAACAAGAACCAATGGAACTTAAAGTCTTTTTTATGAAATTTATTTAATGTCATTGAATAGAAAAGTCGACATCAATGCGTAATTTTCCTGTAACTAAGTAAATTAATCCCTTTAGATACCCATAACGTTTGATGATATTATAAATATCAGTCATTTTCCTGTGGGGAACCTCTCGATTAGTAATTTTGTACACGTGAGAGCGCGTGTTTGGGTAAAACCCGGGAAGTCAAAGCTACGAAAACACCTGTTTGACTAGTTCTGCAGAGACTTGAAAGGTGCTGAAAAGTAGATAAGGTATTTGGAGGGATGATAATATAGGCTCTTAAGTCATAAAGTCCTATTTAGTCCTACTTTAGGTAACTTAAAACAGAAAAAAATGTTAAAAAAATATTCCAGCGAATGTTATTTTATAGCCAGTACATAGAGTGTAAGAGCCTTCGACTGAGATGATGTGGCTTTGACATTCATAATATCCAAATAAAACTTTCGAAATAAGTCATCATCGTATTAAAATGATTTTTACAGGAAAGAATGATTAGAATAAAAAACTGAACACAAACTAAGAACGTGGAAATTGGTTCAAGGTTTTTTTTTACGACTAGAGGAATTTATAATGTAATCATTTGATGAATTGTTTTTCTTTGCAGAAACTAATACATACTTAATTTGTTTAATACTTACCTATATTTCACTAGATATTCAACTTTTAACTGACAGATTAACTTTTCTTGAAAATATGTTAATATTTGTATTCAGACAAGTTCGATTTTCCTTTCAGAATGATTATATATATACATAGGCAATAAATTACTCTGTTTTGTAGCATTAAACCAAATATTTAACAAGCATAAAATACTTATGAATGGGATTAATTTTGATATACTGTATATAATAAATGCCATCAGATGTATTTTAGACGACTGTTTTCAGATTTTTATTTGTTTTCCGAAAGAAACGGAGATAATACATCTGTACATATTATTCCAATGTCAGTACTGTATTTATTCTGCAAACTTACACATGTTATATAAAGTGGATTTTACTACCTTTAAAGACAGATATTACTTTCTACTAAAAAGCAAATTAAACATACAATCAGTTGCTATTATTAACGTATTTTTGACAGATAAAGCATTTTGTCGAGGTTGTATTATATACAGAGGGCTTATTTTATCGTAAATTTAAATCTCTGTTATAGTCTTTAACTATGCTTTAAGTGAGCAATAACTTTAAAAATGAAAAGATACGTGCATGAATAACGAAATGGAAAATATTCATCTACTTGCTGGAGTTGTATTAACAGCTAATTTAGCATTAGCCTACGGTAAGATTTTATACTTATCTAATTTTCGGTCAAGGATGTGATGTTGATCTTTCTCTCCTTTTTCTCTATTTCTCTCTCAACTTAATGTAGAAAATAACGGCAAAAATCGTCTTGATTTAGATAAAGATATTCTCGTTATTAATATACAACGGAAAAATGATTAACAGTTAAGTTTCATAAAAATCAATTGCAGAATAAAATATCACCCAGATATAAACATTATTGAATGTGAACAGTGTTACAATGTAACATCAAATACTGGTTTATATCTTAAAATGAAACGCTGAAAAATTACTTCCCCTTACTTTTCCTTGAACGACGAAAAAATTTTCAAATTCAGCTTTCTTTTTGTATTCAACAACCGTAAAACAACATTCGGAAAAAAGCAACTCGATTTCGCAGATTTCTAGGCATGTTCATTTCATTTATGCTGGAACATTCAAATGTTTGAATATAGTTCATAGGATATAGAATTTTACAAAGGTTTTTGACGCAAAAGATTAATTAGCACCTCTTTTATTTATGTAATATTTCCAGAAAATCTAGCTCTAAATAAAACTGCATGGGAGGCGTTTCCATTTCCCAATGTATCGTGGGAAGCAGAGAGAGCAGTAGGCGGTATATATTCATACAGGTCTGCCGTTGGAGGACAGTGTACGATATCAGCATTTAACCACATCAGAGCCGAATGGCGTTTTAGGAGGAGTGCATAATATCACAATATATTATAGGACGGATAATATAGCATGGGGTAAAGTTATAAATATTTTTATCGTATGCCCTTTTGAAAGTTGAAAATATGGAAACAAATATGTTTGGTAATTTGTTTTTAAGTGTAGATAACTTTCAATTCAAATATTTTTTTTTAGAATATAGTTCAAAGATTAAAAATACGTGATTGGTGTTTACTTTTAACAAAATTAAATTTGATATTCAAAAGCTTATCGAATTTAAAATTAATTACTTAAGAAATAAGGTATACTCATTACCGAAAGTGAGATCAATCATTAGTGTACTTAAAAGAATCAAATGGTGATTTATCAAATGAATTCAAACTACTTAATTGAAATAATGATATCTTTTGAGACGAAACAAACGGCTTAACAAGTCATTTCCTTGGTTTCTCGGTATACGTATCGAACACGACAGAGAAGAATCAGGGGACCCTATGTTTTAAGGATACACAGTACACTACAGCAACAATACCGAACACGACTACTATTGAATGTCCTCTACATGGGAGATACGTCATCTACTACAATGAGGGACTCTCTGGAGTTACGTACCCTGATGGCTATTCCACTTATGCTCACAATGACCCTTTTGAACTTGAAGTATACGGTATCATGAAAATAATGTGATGGTTGATCTTGTTTGAACATATTGCTTTATTCTTGCAAACTTTCCTATTAATTCACAGTTCATAAAAGCTTCATAAAATGAATTCTATGAATTTGTCTATATTGCAAGATTGATCAAAACTTAGAAACAACTGATAGGTCGATATAATTCGATTTAGAGCTTCTTATGAAAAAGCCTTGATTTTCATATAGTTCTTCATTAATAATGCCTGAAAAATTACAATATGCTTACGTTATAGAAAATTCAAATCTCCTTTCACAAGCAATCCTTTCTTTTACTTATCTGAAAGGACGTTTTTTCCTTAGATTTTTTGGTAAATGCAAATATATAAAGTACGTATGCTTAAACGACCTAAATATTATTTTTAATTTTTATTCGTTCTTTCAGATAGAAATATCGAAAGGGGACATAGTTAACTGAATTTAAAGGCAAAAGATCCCTGTACTTTTTGGAGAATCAGAAAAAACTATATGTACTACATCTTTTCGCTCAAAATTCAAAGAATGGTTATATTCACTTGTTTATAAATCTGTCAATTAGGATAGCCATCCATCGGTTATTACGGGGAAAAGTGCAGTGTACGCTGTCCAAAGAACTGCCAGGGAAGTTATTGTTACATTGTAAATGGAACATGCATTGGTTGTGTCACGTCGGACCTGAATATCAGTACAGTGAGTATTATTTACAAAGCTTCAAAAATTGAAATGCAAAATAAATAAACGTACATAATGTAATCACGGTGAAACTCGATTGGTATAAAATGTGCTTCCTCTTTGTCAGTTTTAATAAAAATAACGTACGCTTTAAAATCGAAATAATTATGTATTATTTCGTTGTAATGAAAAATATGGAGATGACGAATTGTATTCAAGATTCAAAGACCATTTAACAATACAAATACAATATAAAAGTGGAATCAGGTGCAATGGAGGAGTAAGCATCCCCTGCCGAACGGTCACACACGCCGTTGGCTCCTTGTGATTGGGAAATGACGGAAAATTCTGTTGTCGATTCAGTGTATAAATAATGGACTAACACTAAGTATGAAGAAGATCAGTCAGCTTTTGATTCAATTTTATTTTGTATTTGCTGACAAGGTCATTGTATCAACAACAGATCTCACGAAAGGTTTACTTTTAATGAGACAACTGAAATTCTTGTTTCATCAACTTGTTTAATTGTCAATAGTTAAAAACGTTTGTGAAATTGTTCATATGTAGAGCTCGCCCTTGCGTATCGAATCAACCGAGATATATAAACTGCGTATGCAGGTATGCAAGTAAAATATCTTAATCTGCAATGACACAGGTGTGTCAGGCTCTGTAGTATCTTTTACCTCAAGCTCACCTGGATACATGTATATTGTATCGACATAAGAATGGAAAATACTACTGTTAAATGACAATACGCCGTCGATATAACTAAATTGCGAGTTGAAGACCACAGTGTGTTTCTTTCACGCATAAGATTTTGCCCAAATTCTGCTTCATATGAAAGCAGAAATTGGCTTGCTAAAAACGGAGCACAATTAATACCCATAGGAATTTCAATAGATTGTTGGAGGACTACTTTTTTGTAAATTATCAAAACTTTTACGATTGAAATTTATCAACACTTAAGGTAGATCGCGGGTTTGCTGACGTTAGAATAGGATTTGACGTAAAAAATTTACTGCGATCATATTAGCCAGAAAAAAATATATATTCAGCAGAATGCAGTAAATTTTGTAAAAATGAACTTTTCAGATTGCTTTGAAGATTACTTAGTTTGGTGTTTTTAAATATTTACTCTATAAAATATAAGGAATAACTGTCTTATTTTTCGAATTCATGAAGTGATCAATGGATTCGGCGTTTATGCAAATTATCACACAAGCCAATCCATTGATCATCTTCATGAATTCGAAAAATCTGACAGTTATTTCCTTATATTTACATGATTTGATTCAGCCAATCCACGGGCTCCAAGCCTGCCTCTATCTAGGTGTTGTCCTGCAAGTGGTTTTTTTATTGGAACCGCGCCAAAACATTCATGAGGAAAATAATATACATTTACAATTGGTTATTTTATCTCAGACAAAGACATTGGAAATGTAAATATTTGAGAATAATGGTTTGATCAAGGCGGTCTTGTATATCATAAGTAGTTGTATGTACGTAACATTCTTAAATATCATTGCCTTATTGCTGATACACTACAATGACAGATCAGCAGCCAGAGTGTCTGGCGCCTGCCCTGCAGTTATAATTAATTATTTTGTTTTGTTTACTTTTATGAATTTTGTTTTGTTTGTTTTA
Source organism: Saccostrea glomerata (assembly GCA_003671525.1). NCBI lineage: Eukaryota > Metazoa > Mollusca > Bivalvia > Ostreida > Ostreidae > Saccostrea > Saccostrea glomerata. The sequence continues at coordinate 5,364 of PRKT01001849.1, read as the reverse complement.
TTTAATCTACATACTAATCTACTTTATTTTTATTTTTTACACAACAATCTTCTCTAACTCTTTATGCAAGGTATCTATTTTCTTCGTTATGATGTACGCCCGTATTGCTAGTGTTTGTTATGCGCAACAATATTTTATGAGCCAAGTACAGGTATAAGATTTCTAAAACGTGAAATAAATGGAGAGTACGTATATGGTAAGTCAATATGCTTTATGCATAATATTTGTACATGAAATTTCTCTTACTGGTGATTTTTTTTATTTTTTTATTCATTTATTTGTTTTCGGGGTGGGGTGGGGGTAAATAAGATAATTATCAACAGGAAAAACTTTAATGAATTAGGTAACACCATTACATAAAATATCAAGTATCACCAAATAAAATATGTACATCCTATAAATTGTCATCTATAAACTCAGACACTTTTATTATTGAAAATTAATAGCAATTCGGCTTACATGTTTAATTGGTGTTTCTGGGGGGGGGGGGGG
>PRKT01001848.1:0-46967 GCA_003671525.1 Saccostrea glomerata | reverse complement strand
TTGTAAGGGAAAAATGAAGAGTATTTGCGGATCTGGGGAACAGGGGATGTCGAGGCATTGGGAGAGACACTTGAAGAAGGTCGGGTGGTGCCGTAGGGAGTTATGATGCTTGCTGTGGCCTTCAAGTCGACATTTATATATATTGACGACGTATTGTCAATTAACAATAGTAATTTCTATTCTTATGTCGATACGATATATCCTTGTAAGCTTGAGATAAGATATACTACAGAGTCTGACACATCTGTTTCATACTTGGATATTTTACTTGAAAAAGACGTTAATGATAATCTAATAACCAAGCTCTATGATAAACGTGAGGACTTTAACTTTTCTATCGTCAACTTCCCTTACTTATGCAGCACCTGCATATGGAGTTTATATATCCCAGTTGATTCGAAACGCAAGAGCATGCTGTACGTATGAACAATTTCTAAAACGAGGTAAATTATTGACAAACAAGTTGATGAAACAAGAAAATCAGCAATCTTGTTTTAAGTCATTATTTTGTAAGTTCTATGTTCGATAAAATGACCTTGTCAGCAAATACAATTTATCAGTGAGTCAAATGCTGACTGACGTTTTTCATACTAATTGTTAGTCTTATACACTGAATTGACGACAGATTTTTCCATTATATCCCAATCATGACAAGAAACACACAGCGGATGTTACCGGTCGACAGGGGATGCTTACTCCTCCATTCCGCCTGATCCCACCTCCGATTTATTGGAGGTCCATGTTTGCTTTGCACCTATTTTGTACTGTTAAAAGGACTTTTGATCTCCATATATTTCATTGCGAAAACTCAAAAGCTTTTTGAGATTTCGGCCAGTAATAAGAATTCTTAGACAGAATGTATGAATAATCGACCTTGACTTTTGATCTCAAAATCCATAGGGATCTTTTTTAGGCCATGGGAAGCTGTTGTTTAAAATTCCACTACAAAATCTACAAGGCCGTTTGAGATATCGCACGGAAACAGAAGTGTTACAGACAGACAAAACTACGGACATACGGTCAGACAGACAGACCAAAATAGATATTCCCACTTTCATTGGGGGACAATAATGAACATTTTTGGTAGACGTATAATAATTTGATTTATTTAACAAAATATCTTGAAAAGTTGTCAGTAGGTAAGTTCCATATGAACTTGAAATATTTTTTTTTGTATTATTAAATTTAAAGTTTGTTTTGCAACATACATGTACCTGTATTTATGTGTTGTATTCAATATCTAACTCTAAGCCCTTGAGATGACATCTTAATACTGTTTTTGTGTATAACAATGATGTTTCATACATAGCACTGATTTGAAGATTCTTTTCATAAATGTAGGAGTGTTGTACTGCATTTTAAAGAGTTTTACTTCTTGACACTTTTGGGTTTTTTTTTTCTAGATTTTGAAATATTCTACCACAGGTTCAAAATTTACACGATGAAATTTTTAAGTCGTACTGATTTTCAAGCCAGCAGTTGTTTCTCTACCTAAGGTTTTTTACTACATTGTCTGGTTTTTGCCTGCATTTTCAGGTATTTTACTACAATATTATGTGTTTAACTATATTTTGAGGTGTTTAATCACATTCTTAGGTGTTTTACTACAATTTTAGATGTATGTAATCTGTACCTTGATCTCCAATGGAAAAAACTAATATATACCGTTGGCCTGCTGTTCAATCCATATTCATTGTATACTTTTCTGTATATTTTGAATAAAATACTTCTTAAACTAAACTAAACTAAAACTAAACTAAACTAATTTTAGATGTTTTAATACATTTTAAGGTGTTTTACTATATTTGTAGGTGTTTTACTATATTATTAGGTGTATTACTACATTATCCAGTTGGTTTACTATATTTTCAGGTGACTTAATTACTACATTTAAAGATGTTCTATTACATTTTTAGGTGTTGGTCTACATTTTTTCTATTTCCAGGCATTTTACTACATTTCCAGGCCTTTTTCTGTATTTCTGATTGGTTTGCTATATTTTCAGATGTTTTACTATAATATTTTTAGGTATTTTCAAGTGTTTTACTATAATATTTTCAGGTGTTTTACTACATTTTTGGACATTTTTCTATATATTTTCAGGTGTTTTACTACATTTTCGCCATTATTGGTATGGAGGTGTTCCAAAACCTTATCCATTACTATGATTACTACAATGAGACGTCACAACCTTTCTGTGGGAATGCCAAACTGAATGGTACTCAGTTCTACACCTTCCACTATTGTAACAACAACTTTAATGACCTCCTTCACTCTCTGGTTCTGTTGGTGGAGCTTACTGTTGTCAATCAGTGGCATGATATCCTTTTTGTGTTTAGATTCAAGTTATTGAAATCAGCTTGACGTACTTGTATCAGTATTGTTGGAAGTAAATTTATTTTGTTGATGTAAAGGTGAATAGTTCATGTTTGATGGAAGATTGTCATTTAATTTAAATTATACAAATATATTTACATTCTTTTAATATTATTTCCTTTATTTCCTATGAAGGCCATTAATTGCAATTAATCAGTCCACAAACGAATCTAAGTAAGCCACATACATAGATTTCTCTAATCTTGCTACTGGACTACATTGCATGTTATTAAATTGTTTTTATTTATATCTTTAAGATGCAAAGTTAATAAATGATTTTATTGCTCATTTAGCAAAGCATTATTTCCTTAACTGGTTCACTGTTAGCATCAGGATTTGTATCAGTGACCAGTAAAGTGGCTCGACTTTATTTCTTTTGTTTTCATATGTGTTGTGTCATCATCGTTCTTAAGTAAGTTGAATACAAATTATTTTACATTTCATGAAGCAATTCTTTTTTTTTTAGAGTAATTTATTATATACATGTAGTACAACTTGTTTTATCTAGATATTGCATAATCCCAAATCATGTCTAATACAGGTAAACTTTTTAAAATCCCTTGCGGTTAATTCAGTTGTTTTAAAAATTGTCTAAGCCTGAACGTTGTCGAATCTGGTCAAGTTGTGTTGTAATTAGACAACAAGGTTTAATGTATATTTTAAATCTAATCAATGTGACTCTTTGATTAATATTGGAACCTTATTTATATAAAATTAAATGGGTTTGTCTTTTATTTCAGTATCTTTATTGCATTTATTCTTGAGGCATTTATTCTGGAGTACACCATACAAAAGGTGGGAAAGTTGGAGTCGTATGTCGAACAAAAAATCCGTGATCTGGGATTAGGCCTTGGACAGTAAGTTTATTATATCAAAGTAATTACACAGGCAACTTCGCCACATATGATTCTCATATGTGTATCATATGATTCTGTGAAAATTGTTGCATGAAAAGATTTAATTTTCAAGCTTCATTTAATGACTTTTTGAATTAAATTATAAATTAAAGAGTTGTCCTTCCTGGCTGAGGGTCGAAGTCCCTTCATAAGCTTGTTTTTGTTACGATTTGTTCGTCAACATTCAACATGATTTTACATTACATTTTCATTAAAGATCATCTTTAAGGGCTGGAAGATAACCTCAAAAGTTTACCCTGAGTTTATTTTAGAAAGGGGTTACAAAATATAGCATGTAGCAATGTTTTGTCGATGTATTCAATTAAAATGTAATTTAAACTTGTAACTGAAATCCCACAGCTTGTCACAGGTGTAAAACTCTTAGCCCAAGGAAAAAAGAATTTTCCAGTCATTATATTGCATTTGAGGTATGAATGATGACATGTTTTAAGACTCACAAAACTGACATGTATGTTTCTTTCTATTTCTTATTTTCTACCTGGAGCTTATGTGTGCAACCATATCAAGAACCAAAGATAGAAACACTGGAAGAGCGAGTCTTACGCCTAGAGAAAACGATCCAACAGAAATGTGCTTGTGAAAAGGAAAGAAAAAATACTCATGGAGAAGTATTAAAAGGGGAAACATTAAGTAAAACAAACCTTAGTAATAGGCTAAAGAGGACTGCAAGTCTCAAACAAATGAAACGTAAGTTTGCCATTAAAATGACTACTGATTTTTCAAAATCAATGGGATGACCCTTGTGATACGTACATGTACAGTGGTTAGAGCGTTTGCTTTAAAGTTGCTTGGTAAGGCGTTGATCATTATGTCTCGGGTTCAGATTCCACTGTGGGACGTGGACATGGATCATTCCTAAGAATGAACCGTGGTCAAATTTCTAGGTCATTGGCTGTAATTTTACAACATGAATAGAGTCTTGGAATTACTTGCCTGGAAGTTTATAAGGTCGAAAAAAGACCTCTGGTTACTTGTCAATGACCCGAGTCATTTTCCTAGTATGTAGAAATTTGAACTCCAGCCAATATTCAAAGAGATTACTTTCTTCGTTATATCATCTCAGTTTGAATTTAAATTTCTCAAAGGGACGTTTAAGAAGTAAAGATAAACACTAACAAAAAAAAAACTAATGAAAATGTTTCAAAAGTATTTTTTACTTTTAAAAAGGAAGATAAAAAGGTGCGTGTATTAAAAGAGGAATTTGTGCCCAAGAAGGAGGCTAAACTCTTGAAATATCCCAGGTATGTCAATAGAAGGACTCCATATTTTATCAGACGTTTTACTAATAGGTACATTTTTTATTTCATTGTCATCAGATTACCTTTTCTAGGATACCGAAATATTGATAGCCTTTTTGGGACAATTTTAAATAAAATTGTCAGGTCATACGCAAGGTACATGAATAATGTTCCTGACAATGTACCTTTCCTAGTGATAACTTCTCAATTTAGAATTAAATTAATCTGTCATCAGGTGTTCCAAACAAAATATCATCATACACTACCATGAGCAGTTTAGAACAGATGTCAAATGAAAATCATCATGCAGTTACAGGATGTGTTTGTGAAACACTATGCGCCCGGCGGCAACAAATTTAAAAAACATATTTTTAGCGTAAAGGTCACAGTGAAGGTCACAAGGTCATTGATCTTTGTGTCATTTGAAAGACCTTGATTAGTGAGATATGCATACCAAATATGAAGTCTCTATCTTTCATGGTTCAAAAGTTATGGTGAAAGTTCAAAAAAGCTATTTTTAGCATATAAGACACAGTCAAGGTCAAAAGGTCATTGACCTTGGTGTCATGTGAAAGGGCTTCATTAGTGAAGTATGCACGCCAAATATTAAGTCTTTATTTTTTTTTTGTTCAAAAGTTATGGCCAAGGTTAAAGTTTGCGGTCAAAAAAGCTATATTTAGCATATAGGCCACAGTCAAGGTCACAAGGTCATTGACCATGGTGTCTTTTGAAAGAGCTAAATAAGTGTTGTATGTATACCAAATATGAAGTCTCTATCATTTATGGTTCAAAAGTTATGGCAAAGGTTAAAGTTTGCAAAAAATCCTCTATTTTTAGCATACAGGTCCCAGTCAAGGTCACAAGGTCATTGACCTTCGTGTCATTTGAAAGAGCTTTACTAGTGGAGTAGGCATACCAAATATAGAGTCTCTAACATTCATGGTTCAAAAGTTATGGCGAAGGTTAAAGTTTGCAGACAAACAGACAGCTAGACAGACAGACAGGACAAAAACAATATACGCAACAATTAATGCTTATCAATTGTTATATTGTAGGAACTGCTGTTATGTGTGCCTTTTCCAGTATTTTAAGCAAGGATTTACCAAATACAGGACGCATTCAAACTATCGTTTTTGACCATGTGATCACAAATACAGGTATTCATTTATTGCTGGAAAACACAGTAAAAATGATCAGTATTTACATAATACATGTTTATTTATTTTCATTACAATATACGATAAGCTTTTGACTAGAATTTTGCTGATTTGCATCCTTATGTTTCAGGCAACGCTTACAACAGACACACAGGCATCTTCCATGCACCCTCCAACGGAATCTTCGCTTTTTCTTGGACAATGAACAGTGAGAAAATAAACGGACACTTTGAGTTGATGCATAACTCAAAAATAGTAACGGCCATTAGCGCTGAAACAAAATACGTTGAAAGAGGGACTACCACTGCGACAATGGTTTTACAACTGAAAAGTAACGATGTTGTGTTTATTCGGACTGACCATATTTATGGAAATACATACGTTGTCAGCAATGTTCTTATGCGATCAAGCTTTTCTGGTTGGCAAATCTTTTGACTTTATATAAGCAGTTTCAAAAAATAGATTAGTTGTTGAAATTTTCTATTAAAAATATGAAAATTAAATTTTTCAGATATACACCTAAACGAAATGCTCTAAGATTTTATGTCTATCTGTGAAAAAAGACGTCGTAAGGATAAGTGCATAAAATGCCCATACCTGAATGCAAGAACGCTTAGATAAAATACATGTTAAATATGCTTTCTAGAAGTCTTTGCGCTTTTGCAATGATATTTTACGCAATAACTTCCAATAGTTTAAGGAAGATCCTTGGGGTCAAAAGGTTAAACATCAAGGTCATAAATTAAAATATAATGTTTGTTTTAACACTTTTGTTTCCATGCAATATCTGAAGAAGCCTTTATTGGGATTTTGCAATGACAGTTTATACCACAACTCCCTATGGTCTAAAATCAATCAGTTAAAATGCGTTACTTATAAGGGATTTGTAACTGCATATTGCACATAAGACCTTTAAAATTCCTCCCAAAAATAATTGTTAAAATGTCTTAATGAATGGATTAACTCACCACAATGACTCCTCCATATGTAATAATAGAGGGCCCTATGTTGATGATTGTTTGAAGGATCACTTTAAAGCTGAAAGACAACAGAAAAAATTATGCATATAAATCTAATGTACATTGATTACTATAACATATTATCATTATTAGATGTACATGTAATACATACAGTAAAACTTAGGTTATATTAAAGTAACTGGGACTTATGAAACTGCTTCGCTATAACCCTATTTCTTATTATCTGTATTAAGAATTTGTTAAATTTATATAGCTGAGGATCCAAGATAACTTTGCTATATCCATGAATTCACAATATGTGTGTTCGTATTAAACAGGGTCTACTGTATATATTACCTGTATGTCTATATATATAAATGTAACAAGCAAAAAAAAAAAAAAAAAAAAAAAAAAAAAAGAAAAGAAAAAGAAAAGAAAACTACATCTAAAATGTTTAAAAATTCTATAGGGAAAAAAGAACGTACATTTTATAGAAGAATTAATGAAGAAATATTAAACTAAAAAATTTACCGTTTAATGCTTCCAAATATTTTAAAAAGCCTCAGAACTCTTAATACAAGGAGATAATCTAGAAGCTGGAACTCCTCATAAGCTAGAAATATTAAATTATACATTAATATAGCAAACATATTCTGTTGCAATAAGAATCATTAGAAATGACATTTTGAAATTTGAAAACATTAAGAGCAACAATCCAGCTTAAAAGTCCACTGGAACAAATTTGGAACAAAAAGTTATACAGAATGGAATTGAAATCTATTCTGCATACTGTAAACCAACTTTTATTTGTGTGCGATTAATATTCGCGAGTTCCACAACCGACATTAACTAGTAAATATTAATCGCCGTGAACCAATAATTTTTTTGCTTAGCATTTGTAGAGAACGTTTCCTTGGTCACGAAAATAAATTAATTGTTGTGGATTGTTTTCAAACGAACAAATCGCGAATAAAAGATGACGCGAATAATTGTTGGTTTACAGTATTAGATTAGTATTTTCCATGTAGGATGCGACTTGCTTCCATCATTTTTTTTATCTTAAAGTTACTTATTGGTCTTGTAATGTATAGGAATTAGAGCTGGACCAATTTCAATACAGATCATCTCAAATTGAATTAATATTGGAATCTTAAATGGCCTCAATATATAAAGCTGGCAGCAAAATGTACAGAGCTAAGAGAGGGGCAAATTTAAATACAGAACGTCTTTGACTTACTGGAATCTTCGATGGCTTCAATAGCAGAGGCAATGACTGCAGCCCCAATTACTATAAAGTCAAATCTGTAGAAGAAAGAGATATTTTAGAAAATATATAATAAAGGATGATCTATGACTTTCATCTCTCATCAGGATTTACTTGTAAACATAATATGGAAGAAAACAAAAGCTGTCTTTGATCAGTCACTTAAGTATGCATAAGTCAGATATAATTGCATATAATTCATGCTAGATACTTAATTCTTAGTTTTCTTCAAATTGTCAAAATGTAGAAAATAAATCAGATCTAAAAAAAAATAAAATATTATTATTATTGAAGACGTCATAAAAGCTGACTTACACATTCCAGAAGACTTTGAAGAACTCTCGAGGTCCAAATGTGTACAGTTTTAATACAATTTCCAACATGAATATCCCCAGGAAAAACCAATCTGCCTCATCCACATCAAAACCAATAAACCAGGCATTGACAAAGATCATAAAGTCAAAGAAGTACCGAAAGGCTCTGAAATAGAAACCAATAAACCAGGCATTGACAAAGATCATAAAGTCAAAGAAGTACCGAAAGGATCTAAAATAAATTTTTAAAAAAAAGGAAAAGAGAATACAAAAACAGACTCTCAAAATGCATGTTAAAAAACAGAATGTGTAAAGTTGACAATCAAGACCTGAGGCCTGTTCAACAGAGCCAACATTTGCAAGTGCTTGCCAAAATTCCTCCACAGAAAAGTTCACAAGTGCTCACTCCCTTGAACAGGCCTCACATCAGTACATTGTATTTCTCAACATTTTTGGCTTTTAGACCCTGAATGTGAGATATAGGAAATATATTTTAAAAGAATTTAAATTAAATGAATTATTTCATAAAAAGAAAACTTAATAAACTATATGGTTAAAGTTTGACCCTTACTTGTGTCTGACCACCCGTTTGAGGAGTCCACTGATGTAGGAGTTGTAAATGCCGGGAAATGTATGCTCCAGGAAGGTCAGTCTGTCCTTGACCTCTGACAGCTGGAGTTCTAAAAGGTCAGCCAGTTTCAGGAACTGTTGTTTGCCTGCAATAGTAAAAAATAACTTTGTTAAACAAATTAAATACATGTACTAGAGACAAAGACCCCCTGCTTACTAAATATAAAATCTAATAAGTAATAATTTGATATTTTTTTTTACTTTGTACTTTGAACCATTAGAATTGTGAGGGTGGAAAGTACAGTAAATCAAGTCAAATAAATTATCTTTATAAGCAGAATTTCTAGTGAGGATTTAATTTTGGCATTATTAGCGAGGCTGTCAAGATCGCTAATATTGAATATCACTAAATATTAATTGTGCTTTATTTGTAAGAGCTTCTTTAGTAAGCTTTTTAAAATCGCTAAATTTACATCTCACTAACATGAATATTCCAGAAACAAATAAAATAAATTAACACAAAATAATTATAAAATAAATTAAAAAAAACTTAAATTCTAAAACTAAGCCAAATTTTATAAGAAATATTCATGTTAGTTAACTAAGTTAGTCAAATACTAAGACAATTTGCAATAGAAATTCTTGTTAGTTAACTAAGTTAGTCAAATACTAACACAAAATGCAATGAAAATTCTTGTTAGTTGTCTAAGTTAGTCTAACTAAGGGATTTTTTCTTGAAAACCCCAAATTCCAATGATCAGAATAATTCCAATTTTAAATAATACACTGTTCTAATAATACCAATTTTAAAGGACAAATCGCTAAATTTTCGTCTTGCTAAAATTTCAACTTATATGCTAGGTATAACAAGAACCTTTTGCCTAGTCACATAAACAGTATTTTATCAAAATGCTTTGAGTATATGCTCACGAATCATGTTTGATCCGTCAATGTCTAGCACCCTGATAAGTAGGTCAATGTGGCTCCTGCTCCGGTTAGGGATGACACGCTTCATTAACTCGCACCACACAGTGTAAGTCACCACCACGCGGCCTCCGGTCTGAACTTTCAGGATGTCAAATGCTTGACCAAGCTTCTTTCTCTTCCCATACACAGCTGCTTTTATCTCATTCTAAAAAATACTACAATCAATTTCATTTTTCATCCGACTAAATTCTGAAAAAAAATATGTTTATTTACATTTATTTAATTTCTTTTGTTAGGGCAAGAATAGCTGAAAAAGGTAATAGAATAATCACATTGTTTAATGACAAATATTATTTTAATTTGTATTAAATGAAATTGATGATCCTTATTGTTGACAAATCCATCTTATTGTAAAATTTCTAGGTTTCACTTCAAAGGATCAAGAACAATGTTTAAAATATGATGCATTACATCTTGTACATTTCTTTAATGGTTGATACATTTGACCCAGTGAGGAACTATAACAATCCACCAACCTTCAAGTTTTTTCTGTAGCTGTAGTAAATGGCCGCCAACACAATACTCATAAAAATTAACCAACAAATCACGATGTACATGATGAAGAATACAGCAAACCAGTTACTGCTGTCATAGGCTGGCATCGAAATTACTGATTTGGCAAAGTAAAAGATGTCCTAACTTTTTTGATACATAGTTATAACCTGCATATAATTTTCATCCTAAAATTAGGGTGTTGCGTTTCCATTGATGGTGAGTATAACTTATGAAATAATGTCTGTTAAATTGAACCTTATTTGTATAAATACAGATTACATGTAACATGATGTAACAAGAATGATACTTTTGAAATATTTAAAAAAAAATTATTCTTCAATTGGAATATCTTATAATATTAAATGTTCTGCACTTGCAAACCCTCTTTTCTTGAGATATATATATATTTTTTTTTTTGGGGGGGAGGGGGGATTTTAAATCATGGCAAATTAAAATGATAATTGTACAAGCATTGTAAAAATCTCTATAAGTTTCCAAGAGGTTCATGTTCTAAATAATTGTGTTTAAATTCCTGACCTGACTTCCTGTTTCTGTGGAACACTGATAGAAAACAGTCCCACACTGCCTGAGAAGAAAACTCCAACTCCATCACAAGATCCTAGGAAAAATATATTACAAATATTAGAATACAAACATCTTTGTTGTTTCTAGTTCCTATACATCTACATTTATCCCTGCCCATATCATCAGATTTCCAGTTTTTTGAAAAAAATAAAATTTGTAACTTCTCCTTGTTACAAATTTTAGTTCTTTAGTTGAAAAAAAAATCATCAATGAAAAATATGCTTTGGGGCATCTTTGATTGAGCAAGGCCTTTTGATTTTGGAGAAACATAAATGATTTTGTCTCAAATAACCCAGCCATACCTGCCCCCAGGATGTGACCCCCGGGCTGCTGTAGATTGACTACCTCATTGGACGGACCTGAAATAAAGAATACCTGTATAGTCTTTTCTATATTTAAAACATGTCTATTTGTTAAGAGAGGGGTTCTGTTAAAGGAAGTAAAGGCTAAGAAAAATGTACGATTTCTGGTACAATGTAAGTTTTTTAAAAATAAAGTATGATTGAAGTTTAAAACTTCAAACAATGCGACCTGTCAGTAAAAGTTCAAGATAAATTTTCATGGAATTAAGATATCAAGGTTAAAACAAAACTTGGACCATTTACCAACCTTGACATATACTAGTACCTGACATTGTATACGTCAATCAATACACTGAATAATGAAGTCCACATGTCTGTCTTGTGGAGTGCTACCTTTACCTGGTACAAACAGAATCTGGTCCCTGTTATAGATATATGCAGTAGTTGTGGTAGGGTCAGCTAACAACAGTTTATACTTCTGGAGGCTGTACTCAAAATCATCCTGTACAAACATAAGAAACAAAAGAGAAATTTAATTTTTCTGATTTATCTAACACTGCAATAGATGCATTTCTTTTCCAGAAATTTGTATAATAATTTCATTTGTTTTAAAAAGTTGTACTGCACAAATTAAACAAAGACAAGTTCAGAAATACATAATTTTTTTTCTTGTAATACCTCAAAACTAAAGTTTGTAAATCTACAATTTTAATTAGTAGATCACAAAAAGTTTAGGTACATTCCTACGAAATGTCTTTATCAACATAGCTTTTTTTAAACAACATGTAAATTAGGGTTCTGTTGTTAAATAGAACAAAAAATGTTTTACCGAGTATGTGTCCTTATATTCCAATATCATCAAGCTCTCTAATTCACTGGGAGTTCCATTTATATCTGTATCCAAAAAAGCTGAAATAAACAAATCATGACTTTAACTTTATGATAAATAACACAATATTCCACCATAATGATATGTGTTTTATATATAAATTTACATATTAAGCATATATTGATATATGTGCTTAATATCAACTTTTTTTCTGATATATCAAATATTGCAAGCCCTAGGTCAATATTTTCACATTGAATTTTCATGAGAAGGAGCTCACTGCGGATGTGACCTGTCAGCAGGGGATGCTCACTTCTCCATGGCACCTGATCCCACCTCTGATGTTTTTGGAGATCTGTGTTAACCCCCGATTTGTATTGTTCATATGGACTTTGAGATTGAGTAATGTTCATTATTTCCATAATTCATACAGAAAATTTTCACAATCTTAAATCCTGTACATAAAAAATTTAACATGTTTAAGATTGTTTGATATGAGTACATGTAACCCAGGTAATTTAATTCAAATTAGTACTCCAAGTTATAAATTAAACTATTTGTTTTAAGATCATGGCATCCAACTTTCATCCATTGTTGTTTGATGAACACTTTTTGTGCTGTTGGATAAAAAAAAGGGGGGGGGGGTATCAGTGATCAGTTTTCCTTAAATTTCTGATATCATGACATGCTGAGAGAATTTCATTATTTTATTGTCAATATTTTAAAAATCAAATATTGAAAGGAGTTAAGCTTGTCATAGTAAAGAAAGCAAAACACAGTGTTGAGATTTAAATCCCTGTTATACACATGTATATAGACCAGGAAGTATAAATACCTGACAGGTAGATAATACAGGTAAACTTGTCATGTGACATAACAACACCCACTTTATCGGCAGCCATTTCTGTCGTATGAGTCAGGTAATGTTTATATAATAATTATTTATTTAACTTTTTGATATTTTGTTGAAAAATTTACCTAATAGTATATAGTTAGCAATAAATACATGAAGATTATCAAAGCAATTGATATATAGGTATATATTTTTTTATAAAATGAAAAAAAAAAACCCTACCAAGGATTTTAAAGGTCAATGAATAAAGAATTCATAATTCTGCTCTGAGTTTTATGAAGCTTCTTAATGTGGACAACTCCGCTCCATCTCTCCATAATTCATAATTAAGTACAGGGAGTAGTGTTAATCAAAATAATTATGATGCAAACAGTTTGCTTGATAAAAGTCCTTGAGAAAAGAAAATTCCAAAGATGCTATGTATTTGCAACACATGTATGAGACCAAACCCCAACCTGGGGCATGAATCAAGTGAACAGAATTCTATATTTTACTGTTGGTCACAAATTTAAAATAAAATAACATTAAAACTCTGTAATTGCCAAACAAATAACCCTAAAAATCAATTTAAAAAATGATATGCTTTTCCTCCTGAGCTTTTTTCTAAAGCCTAATTTATTCTAAACTTCAGAGTCAGAAGTTAAACCATGGATCCCCGTACCAGTGCCCAGGACGTGATGCGATGTGACCTGTGTGAGACTGCAGTAGTACAGATGCACTGTGATACATGTCTTGTCAACCTTTGTAAGGCCTGTGTGGGAGAACACATGATATCTGATCAAACCAAAAAACATGAAGTTGTCACATTTCAGTCTAGGAAATCTACTCCTCTCTACCCTGAATGTACAACTCATCTTAAAGAGCGATGTAAAATGTACTGTGATAAATGTGACATTCCTGTCTGTACAAAGTGTCTAGCATCTGATCAACACCTGGGTCACAAGTTATCAGAAATCTTAAAAGTTGTGGACAATAAAAAAGACAAAATCATCAAGGATCTAACCGAATTAAATGAAACAATTTACCCAACCTACCAGGACATTGCCTCTGATGTACAAAACAGAATGAGTCAGTTAGAAAAGAAATATGAAGATCTCTCAACAGTCATAACAAAACATGGAGAGGACTGGCACAGAGAAATTGACAAACTTGTCAAGAAACTTAAAACTGAAGTTGATATCATGAAAACCACACAGTTACAAACTCTACAGAAACATCTGGATGAAATAAACAAGACAATGTCTGACATCAAGGATGAAATCAATTCAGTGGAAACTGTCATAGATAGTAATGACTTGTCAAAACTGTTCAAAGTCACTTCAAATGTAAATATATACAGAAGTCTTCCACAAAAACTATTACCAACTTTATCAAAATTCATTCAAGAAAAAATTCAAGAAGAAAAACTCAGTAAAGTGTTTGGAACTTTATCATCGGGTTCTTTCACTTCAGATAAACATGGCTACAGCATGAAAACAACACAGAAATCACCAGAAGCTGGATCCTCTCCTCCAGTCAAACAGCTGCTTGATGAACCAGAGACTGTCACCACCATAGACACTGGGTATGGATACCTTTACAATGTGGCCTGTCTGAGTGATGAAGAAATCTGGACAAGTGGAAACGAGAGCACCATGAAACTCTACAGCATCAATCAGGGATCACTACTCAAGTCAATCAAAACCAAGTCAGGGAACTGGCCACGTGACATAGCAGTGACAAGAAGTGGAGATCTAGTTTATACTGATTACAATGATAGAACTGTGAACATTGTGAAGAATGAGAAGATAGAGGAGGTGATCAGACTACAGAACTGGGGACCTTGCAATGTCTGTAGTACCTCCTCTGGTGACCTGGTTATCATGATCAGTAATGATAGAAAACAAACACCAACAAAAGTTGTCCGTTACTCTGACTCTACAGAGAAACAAACCATTCAGTTTGATGATAAAGGTAAACCTCTCTATTCATCTGGTTATTACAGATACCTAACAGAGAACAGGAACCTGGATATCTGTGTGTCTGACTGTGAAGCTAAAGCAGTAGTGGTGGTCAATCAGGCCGGGAAACTGAGATTCAGGTACACTGGACATACTCCTGCTCCAAAGAAAAAACCATTCAGTCCACTAGGAATCACAACAGACAGTCAGAGTCACATCCTTACAGCTGATGATAACAATGACTGTGTCCACATCATAGACCAGGATGGACAGTTCCTCCGTTACATAGACTGTGGACTGAGTCAACCCCAGGGATTGTGTACAGATACAAATGACAATCTGTTTGTTGCTCAAAATGGAAACAGACAAGTGAAGAAAATCAAATACATGTGTTGATATTAGGGCTGTGTATTGATCAAATAAAACCTATATGATACAGTATATTATCCTGCTTCCTGTCAGTTTGTCTCTATATAATCCATACCCCAATATTCTCTCATAGTGTTCTATGGATTTATATAGCGTAAGCATACTTTGCCGAAATAGTGCACGGCTGCCATTTCTGAAGAAAATCTGACAACGCCCATACCGGGGTGTGAACTCACGACCCCAAGTTTGTCAGTCCGACACGCTACAGATTACGCAACAGACGCCATTATCTTTCTATATGTACTATAATGTACATAAACTTAGTTTCAAATATTTTATCAATACAGAAAAAAGTAAACAAAATATTATTTTCTAAAATAGTTTCTCGCAATTTTGCCCCCTTCACTCAATTATACTTCTCTAAAACTATATGTTCATTATACCTGATGCTTGGAAGTTCAAATAAAAGAGAACAGATTATGACATATATGAAGCACAACATGACACCCCGCACCTCAGATCTCCAGATTTCCGCATTATTCCGCATTTTTTCCTCATTTTAATGATTCTCCATATTTTGAATACGGAAAAAATCTGGAAATTTGAATCTACGAAAATCTGGAATGAATGCGGAAAATTAGTCCAAATACTCCCGTCCGCATTTTCTCCTTATTTTGAATATGGAAAAAATGTGGAGATCTGAGGTGCGGGATCATAATTTGGGCTGTACTTACATGAATGTGAGAGGTTTTGGAAATGGAGAAAATATAGTCATTTTTATACAACAGTCAGCATAATAATAACAATAATGTTGTGTTTTGCGTGCACTATGCCTAAATAGTAGTCAGGGTTTGACACTCACTTCCGGCTGGTGAAACCCTGACTACTATTAAGGCATAGTGCATGCAAAACACAACACTATCATATAGATATGAAAACTTAACCATTTTATACACAACTTGGAGCACTGAATGTCTGGTTTAAATGTTGTTCTTGTTAAACACTTTAAGCATTGTCTGTATTCCCAAAAAATTAATAAAATCCATCTTACCTAATCCAAAGTGTACAGTCAGGTCTACATCCATATTGACACCTGCACCAAGAAACACAACACCTTGTCTGAAAAAAGGAAAAAAAAGTCAGCGTGTTTGAATAAGACGCCCAGGGGCCACCTTATTATCATAAGCTTCTCATGTTATGGAACTTGTAACAAAATTTTTACAGCTTAGCTAGGGCTCGATAATCATGAATTTATGATTATATTCATGACCTTGTTTCATAGAAGATATAATGTAAAGAAAATTAAGTACATTATATATTAAAGACCAATATATGTCTTGCTCTATTGTTCTGAAGCTAAACACTGAA
Organism: Saccostrea glomerata; assembly: GCA_003671525.1. NCBI lineage: Eukaryota > Metazoa > Mollusca > Bivalvia > Ostreida > Ostreidae > Saccostrea > Saccostrea glomerata. The sequence goes on along the minus strand of PRKT01001848.1, from coordinate 30,444 downwards.
ACAGGGGAACAAGTTTTTAAAGAGTTTTTAGCGAGCTGGCCATTCATTGTAAGCTTGTTAATAATATGTTTGTTAATGTCCATGAGAGAGAAAAAAAACGTTCCAAAGAATTTCAAATTTTGAAAGGTGACCTTCAAAAATAAACAAAAGAAGTTTTTGAAACAGTTATGCCCCCCCCCCCCCCATAGATGGGAATTTCTATAAGTCCAAGGAGCGTAACTCTGTCAAAAATTGCTCAAATGTAAAAAAAAAAACCAGCAGAACTTGAAATTTGGTGTGAACAGACACACAGATAACAGAAAGTTGATTTGGAATCAAACAGAAATGAATTCCACCATATGGCATGCCTACAGACCTGCCAACATTCTGAAATGAAAAATAGTAACGCAAGGTCCAGGGTCCGCCTCAGCCCCCTGCCGCTGAAGATGATTTGTAAATGGACATGCAATTGAAGCAATTTAAGGCATGTTTCCATTTTGTTTACTTTAAAACATTGACATTGCGATCAGCCATCTAAAACCAAAACGACGATTCAAGCAAGCGTTGTAAGGATTACGAATAATTATAATAGTAGAAACTGTGGCCAGTTAAGATTCCGTTTTTATAAATTCTGATCCAGGAAAACCAAAATCGGAAGCATATAGAGAGAAATCGTAAGGCGTATTTTGGACACTAATTTCGTAAGACTTACGCCAAAATCATAAGGGTTGGCAGCTTTGTGCCTATACAAAGCCTCTGCTAAATTTTCAAGCATTTGTAACAAATAGTTGCTGAGAAAACTGCCACAAAATTTGTTTGTTACAGACACAGAATGAGAAGGTGTATAAAAAATAATACTTCTATTTATAAATAAGACAGGTAAAATTTTTCCTTACTGTGTGGGCTGCATGTCCAATAACCAAGTCTTCAGTTGTGTCAGCTGACGTGAGTCCTGGTTCTAAACAACATAAAACAAACGGAATTTAACATCTTGTTTATTACTCTATTTCCTTATTACGGAAAATGATCATGAAAAATTAACTGCAACTAGAAAACTGACCAGTCAGCAAGGGCCCCGCCATGGGATAGAATTATAGGGGTGCAGCTTATGGAATGATTCAAAAATACATGAAGAATAAGCAACTCTATTCTTAAAATTTCAAGATAATTCCTGAATATCCAAAAACCTGTAAATAATATCCTTGTATTTACATAAGGCAGTAGAGAACAACTCCTTATATAAAATGCCAGCCTTCAATGAATGCAAATATCATGAAGGATTGACCTTAACTTCAAAACAAACAAACTTCAAAACAAACAGCAGTTGCAGACAAAGGTTTTCATAAGTGACGGCTAAAGATAAGTCTTCTAAATTTTCTGCAGCAGGCTGTACTTCTCTCTCATTATTTTCTTTTAAATTTACAATTATAAGAACTTTTTCATAAATGATTGAATGAGGTTTTTATCCAGCTACCTTAAAATTGATAATATTCTTGAATTTACATAAAGCAAAAAAATATATATCTTCTTTAATCTATTTCTTGCTTTTAGACCTCAATGAAATCAGAACTCATTGTGCAGGATATTTTAACAAAATAAAGTACATGTATAAACCTTTATTATACTTAAATCCCCATTTCAGAGTGTTCATAGCATTCCAAATTGACTTAACTTCAAACAAATATATTTGCAGACAGAGGGGGTAATTCATCTCAATGTGACAGATAAAGATAATGCTTTGGATTTTCTTCAGGAGGAAAGCTAATTAATCCCAAGAGACTAATTGCATTATTCAGTTTACTATGGGAACATTTTCAGCAGTTGTCTCTCTTTGCCAATTCATTCTTATATAAAGTTAAGAAATCTACCCCACCTGACCACCCCAGCTCCAAACCAGGGGACATAGAGAAACAAATTTAACATCAAAATATGCATTTCTGCCCACTAAACTACCATACCAAATTTGAACCTAATTGGTCAACCATAAAAAAAGTTATTAGGAAAAAACAGAAAATTTGTGGATGGAAGAATGACAGACAGACGGACAGACAGAGTGATTACTATAGGGCACCTGCAAATCCTTGCGGGGCCCTAATGAAACTGACCCAATGCAATTGTTGTATGTACATTTTTCTATCTGTTTTACTATTTTAAACTTGAAACCAGCTTTTTAAGCTACATAAAGTATGGAGAATACAAACATTAATCAAATTCAAAAGCTGTTTGTAATTTAAAGTCATACAAAAAGCACTAAGAAAGTTAGAATATGTAAGCAAGAAAAACTTTCTGTCACAGAAAGCAATAAAATAGTTCAGATAACTTGTAATGCATATCAAGAGTTTAAGACCTTACCCAAACTTTTTTGGACAGAAACTCTCTAAACATCCTCTCAACATCAATCTGATAGAACAGCTGGATAAACAAAAATTGAAAAATATTACATACATGTACATGTAACATCAATATGCATGTAAACTGTTCACTAAATGTTATATATTACATATATTTTTTTGTGAATTGCCAATGAAAAACTGTGACTGGAGTATCTAATAGAATTTAAATCTTTCAAAGTTATGGATTGGATCTACACATGTGACATCAATATCTCTTACAAGCATGTAGCAGTTTATTTACAATATTAAAAACTTTTTTTACACTTGATTCCATCATGTTCTTGTACACTAAAACAAGCTTACAGCAAAAAGTCAGGAAAACTATTATATTATATTATATATATCTTATATATAATTGTAAATTGTTGTATCCGTTAAATTTTTGAAACAGTTTGATCAAACTTTACCAAATAAAAAATAACACCACAGTAAAGTTGAATTCATCATATGAATGTTTTCTATAACTGTAATTTACAGTACAGGTAGAACCTCCACACTGTTTAAACATGGAATAATTAAGTGCTTCTAATATTCCTAATACTGTATACAGGGTTATTTTCGCCCCGTTTTATTTTCGCACTTTAACGATTGAAAACGATTTCGTCCCATTTTAAATTCGCCCATTTGTAGTTTTGTTTAAGAAATTATACTGTATTTTTTTTATTCGCCCCATTTTAAATTCGCCCAAAGGAGGATAGGGCGAAAGGAGCGAAAATAAAACGGGGGCGAAATTTTCCCTGTATACAGTAATATTTCACGTGCAAACAGTCTAAATAGGAACCTTTTCTATGACGGGCTGAGAGATGACCCATTTCTGGAACTGTGTCCCAGATAAAACATAAAATGGCCGCTCATCCTCATCTTCACATTTCCCACATACAACGGCCTGCAATGGCTACAAAGAAATTGATGGGTTGTCATAAAAAATAAGGAAACTTTAATTTTCATTAAAAGTAACTCAATCAAAATATATTTATTATTAAAATGCCTTTGATGTCACTTATATTGTTCCCTCAAACTTATAACATGTCATATAATGTTTCATCAAAACATGGACTTACTGCCCCTGTTGGTTGTAAGGTGGAGGCCCCGAATATAAAGGATGACATTCGTCTCCCGATTCCTGAAAACATTCCTTGTGATCCCTTCAGAGCATGGCAGGTCAACGAGTTCTACAAAACAAATGATATTTGTTATCCAGGTCCAATTGAGGGCATATGGGGATTTACATTTGCTTTTATTTCATACATCCTCAGGCCTAACATTAGAGAAAGGGTATGTAATTCATAACGGCTTACTTGGACAAGTTGTTAAACTTGACGTACCTGTCCTGGCACTGTAGACAGAAGTACAAGAGAACTAGTGGTGGTAGCTAGCAGGCATCCAAACGGCTGAAAAATCAATATATCTCATAAATTACATTCCATCCACTCTATGACTTTAAGGAAAGCTTAGCGTTCAAACTCTTAATACACTAAAAGGAATCATATCCAAAGCATGAAAAAATCTTCATACACAAAATCCTGAGAAATATTTACCTCAAAATTAACGACGCTGGCACACTCGTCTCCTCTGAGCTCTGCGCTGATTTCTGTGGACGAACCTTCGTAAGCGATGTTCGGCCAGTACCTGACGATGCCCTCTGGTGACACAGCGATGCATGACGCTGACTGCTTGTCGGTGTGGCTGGGGATGACGCAGACTCGGTCAGCATTGTGGGCAAGGTCACTTGGTGGCAAGGTCAATTCCTTACAGAAAATGGTCTGAAATAACAGACAAAGTTTCTTAGATGTGTAACTTTGTATGTAATATTACAAAGCATACTTTAAATCTGATTTAATCAAGGCATGAAAAAAAGAAGTACAGGCAAACCTTGTTATTTTGGACTTGTGATGGGACGGAGAAAACAAGATTCTAGATATCAAAGGTAGAATACTTAAGAAATATTAAGCACCTGTGACTTCAAAAACACCTCGACACACATTCATTGTATTCAAATTATGAGTAAATTTTAACTGTAATTGTTTGGGTTTTTTTTTTATATATTTTATCACTCTAGTGAGAGAAGTAATAATACAAAAATGACTTTTTTAAAAGGTTAAAATTCACAGAAAGCTCAGTGACTGACAATTCTTACCCTGGCACTCTGTCCTCCCTTATATCTCCAGACAAACAGCTTCCTTCCCCCGACAAGCCACGCCCATCCTGAGGAGTCGACCTTCACCGTTATCTCTGTATGTTCTGAAAAATTAATCAGGAAGTTATACAAATTCATCATACTGGCTAACAAGTATCACTGTAAGAGGGAAATACTTTAATGCAATTAAGAAAGTTCAATATTTACATTCGCTGTTTTTTTTCTACTAAGCCAATGTTGAAATTGATATGAAAATTGTTCTCGTGTAAACTCACGGGTAGAAATATACACGGAGAAACGTGCATAACCGTGACTTCACAACTGGGGGCGGTCAGATAAAAATTTCTTGGAACAATGTGCAGATTTTAACCTGAATTTCCTCCGTTCGTACACGTTAGTCTATTGAGCTCGCTACGCGAGCGGCGCTTTGCGCCGCCTCGCTATTAAAAGTTACTAAAACTTTGGGATCAATCTGATTCTTGCAATACAAAATTTTTTGTATGTCCCCAAAGTTTCTTCTTCTTCTTCCACTGTCTGGCCTCCTTCATCAAGTTGAAGATTACACCCAAACTGGCATAATCTTCAACTTGATGAAGGAGGCCAGACAGTGGAAGAAGAAGAAACTTTGGGGACATACAAAAAACTGACTTCCGAAACTCGATTTTGATGTAATAAACATTTATGCAGATTTCTATTATTATATCTATTTAGGGGATGGGTCCCAAACTGTTGGTAGTTTTTCTGGTGTCTAGAAAAAAATATTTACCTGAAGCAATTACAAGGTAAACAGAATGTGTTGTTGCTTTTCAATAAGTTGTTGATAAGTACAAGAGTAAACTTATTTTACAAGACAGGATAAAAAAGAATGGTCCTTTATGTGCTTTTTAGTGCAGGGCCTTGTACCCTTTCAATAGAAAATTTTCAATCAGCACGATGAAAATTCCACACTCACTTTTGTGTAAAGGATGTTTGTCTGCCTTTCGGTGTGAACAGATTTGACACCCGTCTGTTCTGTGATCGAGGATTCACTCCTGAGGGCGTGTACGGTGATGACCTAGCCCGGTTTGATGGGGTTCTTGGGCTAAACATCTTTTCTTTTTGCCGGTGTAGAGGTTTCAAAAAAATTACGGCGCGAGACGTTCAATTTGATAATGCGTTCGTTGGCACTTTCGTATATATGTAAATTATTTTTAAGCCTTTTTTCCTTTAATCTAGTATAACTAAGTACATTTATAATAAAGTCTTATTTGTATTAAAATGTTAATAGGCCTAATAATTGAAATACATTGATCTTTTCTTATTCCCCGCATACAGCACATTCCCATTTTGAGAATGAGTTGTTTGCCTTCGTTTCCATTGAGGTCTAGTAAACGCTTATCAATAGGAATTTTGTATACCGAGTTTGTAAGCCTTTAATTTACATTGAGGACCGGCAACGAGGAACGCCCCTAGACTAATTTTTGGGGAGAAACATACAATATGTGGTCCTTTTAAGGCCTAATTTGAATGAAGATTAACCATATTGATAACCTGAAATGTGAGATTTTCCTGATGATGAAATATATTTATTCCACGTCGTGATATTTACTTAAGGAGTGAAAAATGAGCGAATCTCCAGAAACCGTAAACCAAGACTCCACCACTGTTATAGAGCAAACAGGATCAACAACTGAAATTAACAATAAAGCAACAAATGTATCAACTGAGTCTGGGCAAAACGAACAAAAAGATTCTAAGGTTGAAAATGACACTTCAGCTAGTGGAAATGACTCGGCAAGAAACTCCATTGACAAATCAGCCACGAAGTGGGGAATCCATGAAGATCTAAAGCATCTTCAAGAGGAGGTCAGTATCACATAAAAATTAAAATAAGTGTCACCAGGTGTGAAAGTCAGTCAATGTATCGGGTCTCAATAGCTCTGTTGGTGAGAGCACTGGCACGGTACACCAGAGGACCTGGGTTCGAGTCCTGGTTCAGACTTCACTTTTCACCACCTGTGACATTTGGCGACCAATGAAAAAAAACCTGTTCCCTTGGATTATGCTTCACGCATTTCCTAAACTCATAAAATTTGAGAGCAATTTACTACAAAGAATGGGGAATAAGTCACCAGGTTCACAGGTGCATGAAAGTCAGTCAATATATCAGGTCTCTTTAGTTTAGTTGTTAAGAGACTTGACTTTTCATCACCTGTGACATAAGAATATGAGCATAAATTTCTGAAGTGCATGTACTAATTTTTTTTCTTAAAACTATAAAATATTGCATTCTGCGATAAAGACCCTTGTCAAGTGATATTAACCAAATATAGACACAGAGAATGACCAGGTGTGTAAGTTGAAATGAAGATTTTTTTATTAAATCTGAATTGAATAAATTAAGATAGCTTGCAGTCTTAACAAAAACTCATTAGTCCGAAGACCAAGGCCATGGAGTGAATTTAGATGTAGTGTCAGTGAGAATCAAAATTCAAGAAGTCTGATAGGCTTGTAGATTGTCAAAGTCATACACAGTCAAACATATTCAAACTGTCTTAACTAGTGTAAATTTCATGAATATGTTAAATAAAAAGAACAATCATGTGTTGTGTTATTTATGTAACAGGTACATGTATTATGATGTATGTTTGCCCATTACTGGCCAAATAACTATTGAACTTAATAAATTTTAAAACCAAATGAATTGTTTCTTTGCAGGATATCATCTTAGCTGCTACTCTGGTGATTGATGCAAAAGAAGGAAGAAATTTTACATTTAAAACAGACCCTACTTATGTCAGGTAGTGAAAATCTAATATAAATTCATTGTGTGTTCAATTTATTCAAGGGTATCATATAGAATATACAATTTAGTTCTGATTGTTTCTTATAGAAGATCTTTAAAACACAATATAAGGAATAATATATTCTCATGCAGTCACTTAGTAGCATACTTGGGTAGGAAGTTGCAATGCACAGGTAATATGAAGTAAAGGTTTGGATCGTGAATTTTTTATTTATTTCATAAATGTCAGCAATTATGGAACTTAAAACTTAAAGCTGGTCAAAATTTTTCTTGCATCAGAACGTTTTTTCTCTTCTACAGGTCATACAACCTGTACCACAAGTTCTACCTGCGGTATCTACTCTACTTCATGATTCTCTTTAATCTGGCCCTGGCTCTGTTTGAGAGGCCGGCCAAACCTGGCTGGGAAATACCTGCCTGGGTAAGTCATAGAACGGCCTAACCTGGCTGGGAAATATCCGCCTGGGTAAGTCAAGACCGGCCTAACCTGGATGGGAAATACCTGCCTGGGTAAGTCATAGAACGACCAATTCTGGCTGGGAAATACTTGCCTTGGTAAGTCTCTTACAAGTACAGTAAAACAATATCTTATAGCGAATAGGCTTATATGAATCAACGCCAAAAGCAAACTTAAAGAATTTTCATTCCACTTGACTTAAAAATGTATTTTTGTAAACTTAATCATGTTAATGGATATTTTGAATTATGCTTTTAATGAAATGAAATTGTCGGTCCCACTCACTAAACGTGTTTTACTATCATTATAGTGTGTTTTTCTTAATAAACTGTTTTCTGGGTAAAGTATATAAAAATATTAAAATTTAATGTAACATTCAATGTCAAAAATCCGGGACTTGCTTTCTAAATAACTTTCCAAAGAGATAACTTATTCTTTTAATTCAGAAATGCATTTACCATTATGCATGTTTTATATGAATTGATTTGTCTCTCTTTGGCAGGCCTCCATGTTACTAGAGCTGGTGTGTCTCTCGTTCTTTATCTACCGTTTTACTCACTGCGCCTACTTCAGCCAGAGAAGTGTGTTTTGGAGGGACACCAAAAATATCCTCATCCTTGTAGTCATTGTGGTAAGTCTCCAAAAAATTAATCATCATTACTTATTATAAACTTAAGGAGCAAAGTGGACCTAAAACCCTTGAATATCAAAGATCGATGCAGTTTATACTGTATACAGGGTAATTTTTGTAATGTCATTTTTGCCCTTTCACACTTTCAAACAATTTTGCCCCGTTTTAAATTTTCCAAGACCATTTTTTTTTTTTTAGAAATAATACTGTGTTCTTTGAATTTGCTCCATTTTAGATTAATCCACATTGTTTAATGGGGCGAAAATAAAACGGTGGATATTTCCCTGAATTTATTGTATACACTTTGTACGAAAGATTTTATTAAAATTGATTATGCCTTACATTCGTTTTCACTAGGTTTCTTTCTTGGACAATCCTTATTTTGTTCAAAATCTTGAATATTCATAGACAAGTGCTCTCACAATATTGAATGAGTAGTTTTGGAAGAAAAAACTCTGATACCATGACAACAGGATTGTTTATGAATTTAAAGTTTATATAATTATATTTAGAAATGTTGATAATCATTAATGACATGAGATCTTCCCATTTCAATTAAGCCTGCACTGAGGAGAGGTAGGTGTTACACGTGTTGTAAGATCTTTTTGTGAAGCTTTTTTGCTATTTTTTCTAACAGTTGACTTGAACAAGTTATCAACTTTCTACTTTCTGCACAAACTGTTAGTAATTTCTATAGCCTGACTTTTGTTTTTTAACTCTAAGCACACGTTTTGACTAATTCATCAGTTTGAATGCTTTTGTTTGTGTGGAGTCTTTATACTTTTTAGATTGACGACATTGATATTAAAGGTTGAAAAAACTGCAACAAAATTGAATTGCCTTTCCATTTAAAAGCTATAAGCTGTTCACTTCAGTCATTGAAAAATAATGATAGTAAAATTGTTTGCTTTAAATATCTAGCAAATTTTCTTACACAAAACAGATAATTTTATTTAATCACTAATTAGTTTTAATAAATTTCTTTTTACACTTTGTATTACATGTTATCTCATAAGCAGACTTAATTTCTATTTTAGCTAGTAATATATAGTGCTATTCATAATTTTAACATGTTTAATGCTCTCGACATTCATCAATCATAATTCCTGAATGAGATGTCATGATATGAATATTTTTAAGGAATATAGGCAGATATATATTTATTAGTTACATACATGTATATTAGTAGCATTTAGAAATGATTTTTTAAATACTGCATGACTAGGACATACAATCAGTTTATATATACCCAACTGAGTAATAGCACATACAATTTATTTACACGATCAGATGTAAGGATATATAATAGTGGGAAAATCTCATCCGATATATTTTATTTGTAACAATAGCTCGTTTTTTACAACTGAAGTTCAACTGAATGCGTGCCATTGATTAAAATGATTTTTTTTTATTCTGCTTCTGATGTTTTTGATATGTACATGTCATATTGATTTTGAATTTTTCACAATCATGTACATATTCTTTAGTTTTTCTACATGTAGAGTCTTTCTTTTTGATGTGTTGTAATCGCCAAATCAGTTTTATTTAGAAAGAATGCTACTTTGGTCATGAAGGTGCATTTTGTTAAATGTACATGAGTACATAACAACCTCATTGATATTCACTGGTTTCATTGTGAGATTTGTAAATTACGGTGCTGAAATTTGCCAGAAAAGTACTTTAAAATCATGTAAACAGATCGATATTAGGGAACATTATAATTATTATTGACAAAGTCATACAACTGAATCATTTATCATTCCTGCATTGTGAGGTAAATGCATGTATATGTTAATCTGAAAGCAGATATAAAGTTTCAACAGCATTTCAATGTTCCATTTCAATAGTGAAAACCAAGTTTTTATGATTTAGATTTCATGTATTCAAATAATGTTACTACCGGTAATTCCACCCTACTTTTGATTGACAACACTATCTTTTATTATAATAGAAATGATAATTAAATGGTTTGACTAATTCCCAGGTATATTTGATTGACAGCTAACTTTTATTGATATGCTGTGCTTTATAATCTGGGACAATGTGAAGACATCCTCTCGACCAATCAGATGGTCTCGGCCGCTACGGCCCCTCTTCCTCATCAACTTCCCCGACGGAAAACAGGTAAAGTTAAAATAAATAATCCGAAAATAAATCGAATAAAATATATTTATCTAAATAAACTGAATTTATTATGAGAATAAAGTATTTGTTTGTGCCTCATGAATCTGCTTCAGGTAAATGTTTTTTTTTCATTTTTAGATCCGTCGAGCCTTTCGAAACATCCGTCGGACGGTCCCAGAAATTATGAATGTCCTCGTTTTATTTCTTCTCAGTGTCCTGTTGTTTGGGTTACTGGCATTGAAACTTTTCAGTAGGAGGTGAGGCTGGTTTATGTTTTTCTATCTTTAAAATAAAGAAATCTCTTTTATTAAGGAAACAAGGAAAAGCTATTTCAAAGTTTTTCCCTCATAATCTCTCTCTCAGTTTTTTTCTCCTTATTTAAATGTTTCATTTTTTCTGAATTCAATGTTTAATCATTCGCATGAAAAATCTGTCTAAATTATCATCTATTAAATTAATCAAGATGGCCTTTTTAAAATTGAGCTTAAATCAAATATCCCAATTTTAGGGACCTTGTATATGCCAATGGTAAGCCATATTTCAAGAATTACCTGGACAGTATATGGGACCTCTACGTTTTAGTCACCACGGCAAACAGTCCTGATGTCATGTAGGTACTCCTAGCATCATTACTAAATTAGAAATTAATTTAAAATCAATTAAAGAATTAAAAATTAATTTTACCATCCTCATCTATAACCATGGATGGTTCACACCCATTCTTTCAATTGAAGCTAAATTGTGGACCCAAACCCATGATGTGTGGGACATTGAGTTACACAGTGACTTAATAAACTTCATTACAAAAATTACTTTTTTTAATTGGTTTGTTGATTAAATTTTAATTCTTATTTAAAATTCAAATAAATGCAGCTTTTAAATACGTAATAATCCTTTGAGTAAGGATTTCAAGGGAATATACATGACTTTATATATGTTGAGTTATGCTGGATCATCTCCCCTTTTGCAGCAATAAATGTCTCTGAATCAATGCATGCAACGCGCACACAATTTGTTGCAATTGGTTAACACAGGATTACTTCCCTTTTACAGGATGCCAGCCTATGATAGCAGTAACTGGTTTGCTGTATTCTTCATTATGTACATTGTAATTTAATTGTTGGTTAATACTGGATTATCTCCCTTTTACAGGGTCATATGATTGTATACACATATGATTCTCATATGATCCACATATGATCCTCATATGAAAGGCAATGCATGTGGATCATATGTGGCTAAATTGCCTATGTATGTTTAGGACTGGCCCTAGACCACGTCAGTTGTCTACAGCAAATGATGGCTCTGAACTGGTTCCAAATGAGGAGCTAGCTAACGTGGACCAGCCAGACTCGGATTCTGATACAGAGAGTATTCCTGATTTATCCACAGAGAAGGGGCTCAGATTTCACCTCAAAAAGAAAAGTAAGAAATCAATTCAAGCTTTTACACAGAAATTAAAGTAAAATATTAATATGTATATTTCGGAATATTTTTTACATTGAAAAATTGGTTGAGAAAGAAATTTTACTAATGGACAATCCAGATAAAAGTAATTTCCTATATATAATAACTACCATGTGGTTAATGGATAAAAAATATTGTACATATAATTTTTTTTGTTTATAAATATCTAATTTCCAAATTTCAGTTCAAAATAAGCTATAAACTAATGTCATAAATACATGAATATGACTATATATAGCTCTTCATCTTTACTTTAAATTCACCCATGCAAAATTTAGCTGAGGAGATTATGTTTTTTTTTATTTGCTCAGTTTTAAATTGCCTACTAACAGTGAGGATGAAAAAGGCAAATATAAAACCGAGGCAAAAATTTCCTGTATGAAGAATTTATTACAAGAATACCTGGGAATGTCCTTCAGTGTTCTGTGTTTATATTTGTAGGTCGCAAGAAGGTGGAGGTCCTGTTACAACAGATGTTTGAGGGGGAGATTGACCCCGAAGACGAGGGACCGGAAAATGAGACGGAAATTTACGTCGACAAAGGACCGAGGCGACTCACCCTGGACACTGTGGCTTAATCAACACGGAAGTCGACAGGAGGGAAAACGTCAAAAAAGGACCAAGAGGACTCATCATAGACACACTGGATAAATCATCAGTGACTGTCTTCATCAATATGTCTTCCAATAAAATCAAAAGACTTATCTTTCTGTTAATATTTCGGAAGATCTATTTGATTTTACTTTTACAAATATTTGTTGTAAGTTGGTTCGCATTATTTATCTCATGTATCTATGAAGAAACTGAAGTTTTCCTTCATGGAATTTATCTTATGGCATCAGTTTTACTTTTATTATTTTACCATGTCTGCACTGGGATTTTGAGTTCCATTAGGACATCTTCATTATTTTTGGAACATCCAGTAGAAAGGATGGGATATGAATGTTTTTGTCTTTCCAAACAAAACAGAGACATTTTAGAAGTTAAGGCATAAAAATGATGAAATGTTTCATTTGATGCTAAGTCTATTATAAATATTCTATAAACTACCATTGACTTCGGTTAACATGGTGTTTTTACATTGTTAATACTCAGTTGTCTGTTTAATAATTTTTACACTGCTATTTACATTATAGATACATACAATGCATTTATCAGGGCATTGACACAAATCCTTACTTTTCAAAGAAAAGACTATGAAGAAATCAATGTGAATGCTTAGATGGTTATATACTCATTCTCTGTATTCGTTTTAATAAAAAAAACTTTTTAAATATACTAGATGAGATTGCTGGATATTTTATTATGTTTTATGAATGGGAATGCTTTGTCTCACTGTAGTTAAGGAAAGTTGGTAGATACAAACTTTTATAAAAATATCTTGAAAGTAACATTTTCATTCAAATTTCTTTAAGTAAAGTGAATAAGATACACTTGTAAATCAGAGAGATTTTCAAATATAAAAAAAAACCTGAACTTAAATAAAAGTGATTAAAAGTAGCACAGGATAAAAAAAATTCCTGCTGAAAAGATTTTGAACATCGTAGAAAGTTTCAAAATATCGTAAATATTTAGAAATTTATTAATTTATTCTTATATAATCACAATATGTAAAAAGAAAATGCACCAGACATAAATTTTTCTTCTTTTATCATCTTCACATGTAAGAGATATTTTTTTATATATACATCTCTGTGATATTCTTGGATAAACACAATTTTAACAAATTCTTCTCTTAATTGTTGTATAAAACACGAAAAACTAGTCAATGTACATAAGAAATTTCAGATACATATATGTGCAGTTGGTTTTGCAATGGATAAAATGGTGCATATTTTACATTGATGGATTGTGACATTGGAACAAGTTTATGAATTTTCACTGTAAAATGCTTGTCAAGATCAATTGATTTGATTAAAATGTCATAACTTAAAAAAAAGAGGTTTCTCGTTTGATTATTAGGTAATATTGTGTTTCAATGTTAGTTTGCATGGGCACTCTTTCATCCAAACATCATTGAAAGTCTCTAAAATCCTTCCTTTTATGAAGGAAAACCTTGCATTTATGATATTTATAAGTTCAAAAGTATCATCACGGAACGTAATATACTAGACTTTAGTATATATTCAAGTTTGTTCAAATCAGTGCCCGGGCCCTGGGGTGAGGGCGGAAGCGTAATTGATGATTGAAGTTTTACATAAGACATCGAGTTAATCTCTCATGCTTGTAACACAATGAATAGACATTTGGATATAAAGAACAGTATTCGTGCTCATTTAGTCCATTAAACAATACAAATCTAGGACAGAGCACACACGGACCTTTAAAAGTTAGAGATGGGATCAGGTGTCTTTGATACCGGGATAAATTAAAGTTTAGGCTTTCGACATATCCCTGTGAGCTTGAAACAAAAGATACCACAGAGTCTGATACGTCTTGTCAATGGTTATCTAACAACAAAGCTTTATGATAAACCTACTGATTGTAATTTTTCAATCGTCAACTTCCCTCACTTATCATGCTTATGAAGCAATATATTTTCATCACCTGCATACAAAATTTCTATATCCCAGTTGATTCAATAAGGAAGAGAATTCATTAAAAGTCTTCATTTCGTAAGTTCTTTGGTCGATACAATGACCTTTTCAGCAAATACAATCTATCATTAAGTGAAATGCTGACTCATTACATAGTAATTGTTAATTGTTGAACGCTGATTGCTAATTCAAACCTACCTATTATCTAACATTCTTTAGTAAAGCGAATTCATCGCTACCTCAAGATTTTATCTCAAAACAGTCAACTGAAGTAAACAATCAAACCTACAACGATTTAAAAAAAAAAGCAAACAAGCGAATAATTAAATTTACAAAGATTTGATTTTTCAAAGAAAAAAAAAAAAAATTACGAACACCTGCGGGTGCATGTAAACTTAGTGGACACAGAATTTCCCTTCCCTTTCGTATTTATCAATTAACATTATTTATAAATAAGATTTCATCTTAGAAGATGTCACAACAGAGTTAATATTTATAATAAATCAGCAGGAGATAATTGAACTTGAAATATCCCCGTTAGTAAATCTTCAATTTCCGGATTGATAACATTTATCAATTGATCCAATAAATGAAGATGTATTGACGACGGTCATTATACAACTCATGAGTACGAAATAAAACAGAGAGAGAGAGAGAGAGAGAGAGAGAGAGAGTTGAATTCATACACTATCTTGGCTGCCTTGAACAAAAATATCAGCATTCTCGTTTAAAGTCATCATTTTGTAAGTTCTACGACCGATACAATTATCTTGTCAGAAAATACAATCATTGTTCATCTTAATTGTTAGGCCGAAATTTACACATAGAACTATTAACAGATTTTCCATTATTTCCCAATCACGACAAGGAGAAAACCGTTGATGTGACCTTTCGACAGGGGATTCTTACTCCTCCATGGCACCTGATCCCACCTCTGATGTTTTGGAGGTCAATGTTTGTTCTGCCCTTGATTTGTATTGTTTAGCGCTTGAATAATGAATACTCTTCGTTATCTCCGAATGTTTCATCAATGTGCTATCCTTGTTTTACACCAAATTTTTACGGAAAGTTCCGCCTACCTGATCAATACATAGTGTTCACGGCGGATGATTCCTCTTTACAGGCACCTGATCCTACCTGATCCCATCTGATCCCACATTGGGACTTTTCATGGTCCCTAATTAATGTTCTTTAACCATATTTGTATCGCTTACAGCTTTTAAGGGATTGTTCCGTTATCTACTTCTTTTCATTTTGTTGCAACCACTTGATGAAGCATCATCCATGCATACATCCGGTTGACTATTTTTGTTCTTTTTATCAATGGAATTTCAAAGACTTATTTCATTTATTGAATTCTTGAAAGAAAATATGTCTAAAAGACAAATATAAAGAACATAAAAAGTTTAATTCAAATTAACGGATTACCTGATTTTGTTTGTTTTGCTCGGTTTTCTTCGTGTTTTTATTTGTTCTACCTAGCGCTTCTCATCAGCTGTGGCTTCTGTGGTTTTATTGCGTATTTTCAATACCAAATCTAATGCTCTTCGGCTATTTTTCTATAGGACATCTATTTTTTTAATATCCGGAGCACTCTACAAGAAATACATTCATGAGTGAATAATTAGTATTAAGATACATGGGATGCCTAAACATATACTTTATTGGACGTTTCTGGGTTGATGTGATTTTGTTCGAATCAAATCAAATCAGAGCCTCTTATTGTTTTTATGGACATGATGCTGTGATATATATAAAGTTGCGCACATTATAGATGAATTCTGCAAGCTCTTGTAACTCGGATAAAGACGTATTGAAACTTTCCAAGTCGTGACAATTTCAGGTAGGTTATTTGAATTTATTTTTATTTTCAAATATTACGTTTTTACAGGTAAAAAAATGTCCTTACCAGAATTATCTTTGAAATAATATTTTCTCCTTAACTTTGCAATGATTTTAAGTTATGGAAGTACCAAACTCTGTGTTCAGTTTGATTGTTTTTTTCTCTAAATAAGTATTTTATTATTTTTTTAAGTAAAATATAAGATGATTTATTCAATATTGATAGATCTGCTGGTTTTGTTTTATTTATTCCAGAATGTTTAATGTCAGCATTTTAAAAAAAAATTTCTACAATTACATGTATGATTACTTTATTAAAAAAAAAACTTTTTATGAAATCAAACATGTATGTATTAAACATGCATGTATCAAAAATTTTTAAGTAAAGAAATTTTAAATGAGATACTAAGTTAGGATCTGAAATTAGGATTATGACCCTTGCTTTATTTTTAAATGAAAATCAATTTTTTGCACAATAAATTTAGGATATATTATGTAAAAAAAATTTAGATAACGAACAGTGATTGATCTAAAAAGTCTATAAACAAATATATTTTCTCAGGAAAAATCCTTGACAATCTAAAAAGCATTGTGACCTTTTTGCAATAAATATAGGAATATAAAGCATACATGATGCATATTTAAAACAAATACTTTAAGCCTGTTGCCTAATCCTCTCAGTATATTAGTATACTGAATAAATATTGTTGTTGTTTTTTTAAGTATTCAAGATTAAAAGTCCAAAATACAATACAAAACAGAGCAAACACAGACCTTCAAAACATCATAGGTTTGAATCAAGTGCCATGGAGGAGTGGGCATCCCTTGCCGACCAAAGCAAAACATCGACCCTATCATTTTTCTATATTTATCCTGTACACATTTCTTATCCACAACCTTAATACCACTTAATTTAAATTTTCACAAAATCTTTTTTATTCATTCATAGTGTTTTTGTGAATCTCTTACTTTATATTTCGTTCAGACGTGTCGCCCGCGTGGCGCAGTGGTTAGAGCGTCTGCTCTAGAGTCGCGAAGTAAGGAGTCAATCCTTACGTCGCGGGTTCGAATCCCACTGTGGGACGTGGAGGCCGGTTCTTCGGATGAGACCGTATAAACCGAGGTCCTGTGTCGCAGAAGTTGCTGGCACGAAAAAGATCCCTCACTGCTCAAAGGCCTTGAGTGCCGAGCATAGGGCAAAATTTGTAGCCCTCCACCGGCAAGTGGTGGCTTTTCCATATGAGTGAAAAATTCTCGAGAGGGACGTTAAACAGCATACAATCAATCAATCAATCAATCGTTCAGACGAATTTTATGGCTCCTTATTATAGTATAACATGAACTTAACCACTCATATGGTAGAAAAGGGTCATTATATAAGCTCACTGCGCACACTTCGTCTTATTGTAAAACTGAAATATGTTATATGCCATATTTTATTTCCTAATATTGAATTTCATGAATAATGCAAATAATATCCTCTATGGCAATAAACTTCAAGCAAGCCAATGGGAATATTATACAACAACTACACATGTAACAAATTCCACTTCAATACTGCGTTTCAATGAATAGAAGTAAAGACCCAATTGTATTTATGTCCGTAGAGAGATTTTGATCTTGATATATTCAATTAACTAAATGGCTATGCCTGTCTAATCAGGGTTTTATTTTGTGAACATTTTTTTTCCATGAATGATTTTAACCAATGCTTTAACCCTTACCATTCAAAACATTCGTATAATGGATTCAAACAGACAGAATAAATTTGCAATAATAAAACCATTTTATAAAAAGAATGGAATATGTGGAGAGAACAACAGTATTGAAGATTAGCTGGAGCAGATCAAACACAGACCACATAAATATTAGATGTGGGATGAGGTGATATGGAGGAGTGAGTATCCCCTGTCAACCGGTCACACCCGCCGTTTGCTCTTTGTCATTATAGGGAAATAAAAAAAAAATTTAAAAAAATAGCAAGGAATACATAAAATGATCAAAATTGAAGACTATTATTTTAATTCTATTACAAAATCAAATATAATGCTAAGTATTTTTCTAAACATTTTATAAGATCAATATTTAGTTTATGAAAATTTCATTTGCTTACATCTCTTCATTTTCTTCTGACACGTTCCCCATACTTAAAATGTATTAGTTTCAAAATATCCTCTTCACTCTTTCTAATTTTAACCTTTATACAGTCAGTAAAATATTTTCAACAGTGTTTAGAGGGTCCTTTAATAAAAAAGAATAATTTTGTCGATGCCCCCTCCCCAAAAAACAACATTTCCAAGGTTGATGTGATTTTCTTCTAATCAAATAATCTTAAGGTTTCTAAACTTTTTGTTTAGCAAATTCATAATTTTCTTTGGTTTAATTAAACGTCTGTAGTTTCTGTAGACTCTTTGAAAATGCATAGTAGATTTTAACATTTTTATCAGTAGGATCTTAAGTTATTGACCTAACATTTGTTAAATACCAGTATTTAGAAATATATTTATCAACGAGCAAATTACCTTGATATTAATCAGAATTCTATCCCTTTTTTGTATCTTGAAGTGCATCAAAATGAGTACAAACACAACGATGGGGACTTCAGAAGCCGATGAGATGGCAACAGTAAAGACGATTCACTGGGTGTCATCGTCTGTAATCGGTGTTATATTTGTCGTCTTTGGAATCATCGGAAATATCCTCTCTCTAGTAATCTGGAGCCGGAAGTCGATGCGTTCTTCTACCGGCACTTTCCTGATTTTCCTTTCGCTTGCAGACATCTCCCTTCTCCTGATGTTTCTTTTGACCGACAGCATTATTCAGATGAGTCCCTCTATTCTTGCCTCAAGGGACTTTGGGATGTTTTACGCCTACTTTGGGTATCCTTTCTTCTTTCTGGCATTCATTTTAAGCATCTGGATGCTTGTTGGTGTTACGGTTGACAGATATCTTCAAGTCTGTTGGCCTCTTAAAGCCAAGGTAAATGAAATAAAACTATGAGAGTCTGGGTGATTGATTGTAGGTTATTTAACGTCCCTCTCGAGAATTTTTCACTCATATTGAGACGCCACCACTTGCCGGTGGAGAACTACAAACTTTGTCTTATACTCGGCACTCAGGGCCTTTGAGCAGTGAGGGATCTTTTTCGTGCCAACACCAGTCCTACTGCGCCATGGGACCTCGGTTTATACGGTCTCAAGATAACAAAGAGAGTGTTGATCTAAATGTATCTTTTTGATTTTGGATATTTCCACATTAAATCAGCATGTACAATACGGTTCTGAAATATGTTTTGCTATAGACGTTTCTCTTTTACTGCAGGTGTCATGGACACAACGACGAGTTTGTATTGGAGCTGGGTGTATATTTCTTTTCTGTTTCATCGTCAATATTCCACATTTCAAAACGTTTCAACCGGCGGATCCTGCAATTTACGGAAAGGCATTCTCCTACACAGATTTTGGAAAAAGCGAGGGAAGTTTAAAATATGAGTTTTGGGTACATTGTATGTTCTTGGTTCTGTTCCCATGGCTCTCTCTTTTAACTTTTAATATTCTTATCATTAAAACGGTTGTAACATCAAACCGGATGACAGAGCTAAAGAAAGAGAATTCTCGAAAAACCGAATCGCAACTCACCCGTCTTTTGTTGACCGTGACCTTCACCTTCATGATTCTAATTATATTACAGTGTGTTGCACAGTGCTTCTATATGCTACAACCAGGCAATGTGAGTAGTATTTGTTTAAATATTATAAATATTTTACATATGCTGTTCATTGCATTTGAATATTTATAAATCAACAAGTACTTAACAAGTTTTTTTTTTTAGTGAAAATTATGTTGAAAATTTAAATATAGCTAATCCTGATGAGTCAAAAACTTTCAAGTTTATGTTGAGAAACTTTTCTACATACCTACAAAATGTTCGAAGATTGCTTGTTATACTATTGAATATTACTTTACAGGTCAATATGCGCATGGTGGACGAGGCGTTCTCAGTAGCCAAACTTGGATGCGTTGTTAATTCCTCTATAAACTTTTTCCTTTACTGCTTCAGTGGTCGAAAATTCAGGAATGAGCTGAAGAAAATGTGCCACAATACATGCAACAGAAATTCTACAGTTTTAAAAAGTTCGGTTTACTCCTTAAGTAATAACTCTTCCACCTCATAAAACTAATGTCAAGTTCAAATTTTAAATTTTAAATTAAAATTTTTGTGTACCTGTTAAATTGTTTAATATATAAAAATATGTTACAGGACAAAGATTTGATACTTTTCTTTTACTACTCGGGCGATAAATAACGGAGGAGAACTAAAACATGATGGAATTAGAATTTTTTTTTTTAAGAATCAACCGGTGACCTTGCGAACAAATTTAATTTTGATTGACGTTGGCTCTATGTTACATGTATAAACCAGCACATGCGTGCTTATAATTACTTTAGATAAATTGAATCAATCCTATTGTATGCATTCCTAATGACAAACTTGCAGTTAAAGATACTTCACTTAATATATTTTTAATCACTTTATATTATATCGAGTACTTAATGATAATAATTTTTTATATCTGTCATTTAAGTTCCTTTGTTTGTGAAAAAAAAGATTATGATAAAACGTTGCGGAAACAATTAAAATATGGAATAGTAAAGTTAGTGTACCAGTATTACAATTATAATACACATGTACATCAGGGATAACAATCATTATTAATTATTAACCACTAATTTATACAATTTTGTATTAAAATTAATACACCAGTCATTAAAAATATTTTTTGGCAAATCTACTGAATTACTTAATGTTAAACGAACACTTAATCGAAGTTTCTGAGCTGAAATAAACATTTTCAAAACAGAGCTTATGATTTCTTGTGATAGCCCCATCACTGTGGTATAAATAAGGTCGTGCACATTTGATAAATTATTAACGCGTTCATAGCTCGGACGAGGACCAAGTCAAACTAGCCAGGTATACGGAAAGGTAAGATATCTTGTATTTGATATAAAACATATTTTTAAACATCAAATATAGTCATTAAATGAAATTATACTTTGGGAAATGTTTCAAAAGAAAATAAGTATTAGCATTGCTTCATTTAACAAAGATTTTTATAGAAATAAATTTAATAACATTTTGATTATTAATTTTTATTTGTACATTCTTTTTTAAAAGTATAAAATATGTCTAGAAGTTCTGAAAGAAGTTCTGATTTATCTACATTCTCTAATTTTTATATATTCTTCAAAGGATTTTTTTTACATAATACATAATATAATATAACCGTAAACGTACATGTACGTTATTAGTAATTATAATTTCAAAATATCCTTTAATTGAAATCATTGTTTCTTTACACGCCCAAATACATTACAAAAAATAATACCAAGTCTTAATTATGAACAAATAACAAATAATGAAACCTATATTCAAAGAAAAATAGTTTTAGCTAGTTTTTTCCTCAGGGTTTACATGTATTTGTAACAAATGTACAACATTATTTGGCATTATAAAATTCTCAAAAAGGTTCTTCATTGAAATTTTACAGGTAATAAGTATTTGAATTAAAACTACGTTACCATTGTTCTTAAGAACGTTCACGTATTGTGTATCATACACGTTAGACATTGATGTTATCTGGGAAACAAATTTTAAAAAGAATACTTTTAATAAAATTAATTTAAAGGTATAGTTGCTAGCCGGAAGTGATTATGGATTTATTAAGTTTATGCCCTTTTATTAAAGGTAAAGTACCGAGAATAATTTTTATATGTCATGAAAGAGAGGTTTCAACTATATTTTCCCCAAATCCATCATGGTAAAGTCTATGTTATGCTTTGGAAAAACCAAAATAATAATAAAACTAGAATAAATGAAATAATAAATCAAAAAGCAAAATAGGAGATGCACAATGGCATTATGGAATAAAGAATCAATGAAAGTATCATTAAAATTTCTTCAGTGGTATAGAAAGAGTTGGCATATGAGATGGGTACCCCTCAATATTACAGAAAAATGGCAGTTTCAATGTTTTCCTGAGGAAAACACAAAATATGTGTTCGATCAAAAAGTAAAATAGAAGGTGCACAATGGTACTATATTACAAAGGCTCTGTGAAAGTTTCATTAAATTTCACTCAGTGGTATGAGAGGAGCTGCGGATAAGAGATGGGTACCCCAAAGCATAACGGACGGACGGATTTACAAACAGACGGAAATTCCGATCAAAATATACATACACCCTCCCACTTTCAAGCAGGGTATCCAAATGACAGTATCAAACTGTGTTTGCTGCATATGTTGCTTTGGATGCTATGAGTTTTACTTTAAATTGGCCAATTTTTACTCTAATCTCTGCTTCATCGTAAGTTATCTGTACATAGCCTTTTTCCCATTAGATATGTCACAAAACCACTGATGGATTAAAAAAAACAGGGGATTTACATTTTAATACAAATCAAAGATATAACCATACTTGATGATAATTTTTAATCTGTATCATTGAATCATTCGATTTACATTTTGTCTACGGTGATAAGATATATACAGGTAATAATAAATAATATCGGGAAGTAGAAAAAACAAAATTCTTTTATGTATATTGAAACAAAGTTAACTTTAAGAAGATATCTGTGCTTGTCAATAAATGCAAAGTATGCACTTCATATTTTGCAGATTGGTTTATATTTTCCCGCACAAAACCATTTTTTTCTAAATCGATATATTTCTTTCTCTAAAAGATGACACGAATACACTTTTATTTAAGGATTTAATACGAAAGTAATTCACCAGTTTCAGTTACTGGCATTAACTGAATGAATAAAGTAAAACAATGCATAAAAAGAAAACTTTGTTTAAAGCAATAACATTAAAGAAGAACTGAAATATTTTCATGCTTTACAATATATGATCACAGATGCTTTTAAAACATTAACTGGGAACAATTATTTACAATGGTAAACTATTATTACTCCAGATAACAAAATTGCACCCTTTTTATAAAAACTGCTATGACATTTTGACTGCACTCTCTTTTATAAAATTAACTGCACTGAATCTAATCACTAAGTACTTATTGATTTTGTTAATTTATTCCTGTTTTGTAGAGATAATTATATGATTATTTAAACTTGCAAGTTTGGAAAAAATTCAAAACTTGCAAAAAATAGTTGGAAGAAATTCAAATGGATGGAGTATAAGATAATAAAATGATGATCGAATATTCAAGGCTAGAACTATGAACTACACTTTCACCAAACAGTCGAATGAAACGAATTAGGGAAATTACCCATACAAATGGAGGATATATCATAATACAAGGTGATAATTATATTTGTATTATCATACGATTGGCATATTGTCTAAAGGAGATAAGATAAGGGTGAAAAGGAAGTACACAGAGTTTATCAAAAATTATCATAGCAGCAAATAACTGTGAACCTCTAAATAAACATTATAAAAGTAAATTTAAATTAGCACTAAATTCATGTCATTTACATTAACGGAGTTTATATTTCATCAGTTTCAAATGAGTCATTTCCTGTAAAAAAAACTTTTATTTGCGTGCGAGAAATTTTTGCGAGATTCGCGAGAGCTCCGTCATCGCGAATATTTCTCGCCGCGAAGCGGTCCTTAAAATTTATATGCCAAAATAACAACGGATCGATCCAAAATTGGCTTGATCACGAAAATTAATCGTCGCGAACTCGTTTATCCCAGATGAATCGCGAAATAAAGCCGTCGCGCATAAAAGTTGGTTAACAGTAATCTTTAAAAAGGAAGAAATAATTTTATATTTGCTTAAGTCGCAAGGATTCATAATATTTGATGATATCAAACTTATCTATGTTTGATAACATTTAACTACGATAGAGAGCAGAGAACAGCAATGCAAACAAGAACAAAGAATTATAAAAATATATCAATATTTATATAAAAAAAAATTAATAAACAGCGCAAGCATATATACTTGAGCAAGTCTGAAGTAATTTTAGTGTATATCTTAGTAAAATCAGTTGTTTATAAAAATGATTTTTACTCAAAGAACGTTTCAAAAGACCTTTTTTCATTCATATATCATTATTTATTGAAACAAGTTATTGAAAGAATATGATTTGATTTGAAAAATGTCACATAGATCGAATTGAGATTCTGTTGGTTTTATATGTACAGGTTTACCCGAGTGTTTTTTTTTTTTTTTTTAGGTTTGTTTAGGCTTATTTTAGCGGTGCTAAACACTAAATTTATTCGCTTAATTTGCACCCTTGCGCATAAATACTCTATACAGAAGTTATTTAGATATTCTGTTGTTAGAAAATTTACATTTCTTCAAATACTGAATTTTACTCAAACTATCCTAAATCTGCATTCAAACGTACATTACATTAACTGTACTGAACACCAGCCAAGAAGATAAATTCACCTCTTTTGCAACAAAAAAGTTGCCCCCAAAATATTGGCATACCTTTCGGCAAGAAAAAGGCAACATTTTACACTAGCTAACAAAGAAACATACAATACGGTAATAGACCACTTTTGTAATAAATAGATATCCTAAAACATAATACACGTACTAGCAATAAGAAATTTCCTCGTTCAAAAGAATTATAGAAACACTTTTTAATTTATAATAGGGATAAATCTTTAATACAGAAAGAAGTGTCTGAGAAGTCTTTTAAAGTGTGTCAGAATGAATGTAAATACAACAATGGAGAATCCAGATGTCGATGAGATGGCATTGGCGAAGAAGATGCACTGGGTTTCATCGTCTATAATCGGTGTGATATTTGTCGTCTTGGGAATCGTCGGAAATATCCTCTCTCTAGTCATCTGGAGTCGGAAGTCGATGCGTTCGTCTACTGGAACATACCTGATTTTTCAATCCCTCGCAGACTCCTCTGTTCTACTGATGTTTCTTTTGACCGACAGCATTACTCAAATATGTCCCACCATCCTTGTCTTGAGGGACTTTGGAAAATTTTACGCCTATTTTGGGTATCCTTTCTTTTTTCTGGCGGTCATTGTTAGCATCTGGATGCTTGTGGGTGTTACAGTGGATAGATACTTACAAGTCTGCTGGCCTCTCAAAGCCAAGGTACAGGAAAAGGAAACACAATGTCTAAATGTACATGTGCTTTCTAGCTTTTCTGTGAAATCGACAATTGTACATGTATCCAATTGTTATAGTGCATAACGGTTCTATTACCTATTACTATTGCTTCATATTTCCCATCTGTTATGTTTTAGGTGTTATGTTCACAACGGCGCGTTGGCATTGGGGCTGGATGCATATTTTTTCTCTGTTTTATCATTAATGTTCCCCACTTCAAAACGTTTCAACCGGCGGATCCTCTAGTGTACGGAAAGGCATTTACTTTCTCAGAATATGGGAGCAGTGAAGAAAGTACAAATTATGAGTTTTGGGTACACTGTATGTTTTTGGTCCTGGCGCCATGGCTTTCCATTTTTACTTTGAATATCCTTATCCTTAAAACAGTTTTAATATCAAACCGGAAGACAGCATTAAAGAAAGAGAAGACCCGAAAATCTGAAGCACAACTCACACGTCTTTTGCTGACTGTAACCTTCACTTTCCTTGTTTTGATTATTTTCCAGTGTGTCACACAATGCTTCTACATGCTACAACCAGAAAGTGTGAGTAATATTTGTACAAAATGTACTTAATTAGCAAAAACATTCATTTTACTAGTTCATTGCGTAATCCATTAGTATACCACTCTACTTGTATTTAAATCAAGGAGTAAATCGTGATTCAGTACCACTTTCTCTAAAATATAATTTTACTGAACTTTCACATAATTCTGTTACTGTTAAGCAGAAGTTTATCTAAACATCTAAGTTACTCCTTTACTGGACTTAAAGAATTATTTAATTTACCACTAAGAATTACTTTTTCAGGTTGACCTCCGCATGGTTAATGAGGCGTTTTCAATAGCAAAACTTGGAGTCGTAATAAATTCCTCTGTGAACTTTTTTCTTTATTGCTTCAGTGGACGAAAATTCAGAAAGGAGTTCAAAAAAGTTGTTTGTTGTTGTAAATGCGACGGACATCTGACAATTCGCAAAAGTTCAGTTTATACCATTAGTGATACCACTTCATCACTATAGAAATTATCAATCTTACCGAGGTCCCAGTTTCGTTATATTGCTTAATTAAAATTCATCGTTAAAATCGTTAAACATACAAATACTAACGGTCAAAGAAATTATCTATATTTGTCCTTGTCTTCAAAAGTTCAATGAGAGGAGAAAATTTGAACACAAAAAACAGAATATCACTTCATGCAACTACTTCACAGGTTACTCCCAAGTTAAAAACAAAAATACTTAGAATCTTTAGATTGATCGATTGATTGATTGAATGTATTTTATTTAACGTCCCTCTCGAGAATTTTTCACACATATGGAGACGCTACTACTTGCCGGTGGAGGGCTACAAATTTTGTCTTATGCTCGGCACTCAGGGCCTTTAAGCAGTGAGGGATCTTTTTCGTGCCAGCATCTACTGCGAAACTGGGCCTCGGTTTATATGGTCTCATCCGAAAGACCGGTCTCCACATCCCACAATGGGATTCGACCCCGCGATCTAAAAGAACCTTTTGAATATTGATTATAAAAATGCAGTGGAGAAGCACTAATTACTAATTTATTTTAAATATTATTATCAGATGAGATTATAATAAATAAATTGCATAGCTATATCAGATATAATTTATTTATTTATTTAAATTACATATACATGTACATGTACATCACATATAACAAAAATTTGAACTTTATATTTTCTCAGATTTTCTGTTTAATATTACAACTTGTACGTATACATTTCAATAACATTTCACACGAAAATATGATGAAAATTATTGGAACTAAGATTTCCGAGACACTTTTGACTAACACATCCTTGCACCTTCACAAATTTTAATTGTATACATGTATCTGATAATCAAGAAAAGATGTGTATAAATGAAAAAATATCACAACTTTTATTCAGAAAACTCAGAAAGTAGAAAAATTCGAAGGCAAAAATCACACTCATTAGCATCACCAGCCAGTGTTCAGTGTTGTGTACAGATTCCCAATAACTAAACACGTCCAAGAAACGTAAAATGTTTTGTAAACAGGGCACAAAGTCTGTTGTAGTTAATCTTTATAAATAATTCACCGGGTGTGTTCAATTGTTATACTCTGCACATACCACTCAGCATGGACTAACATTGAAGTGAGTAGGTTTTGAACATTTACTACTCTGAAATTTCTGGATTATTATTGCCACTATTCAGACTAAAATTTAAAAAGAAAATGTTAAAGTGCAAGAAAGTATCAATCAAACGCATCCATAAATTCGATGTTTCAATGGAGATGAAATAATTTTTTTTATTATACTTTAGTCTGAAATGCTAAAGCAACATTTAATTCAAGTAAATTATAGAGACAATTTGAAAAAAAAAATTAACTTTAAATCTGTTACCAAGCCTCTTTAAGTGAAGTGAAGCATTATAACTGTACATGTATATTTAGTCACAAAATGTTATTGTTTTTTTTTTTTTTTGCTGTTTTAATTCTACACAAATGTAATACAAAATAAAGATTTTGGAAAAACTTTTCATGAAATGTTTCTTGTTACTAAGGTCTTGTCTTAGTGTTTGTTTGTTGTTTAATATCCCTCTCGAAAATTTCTACTTCATACTAGTGTTAGAAACGTCAATTTGGTCCAAAATAATCTAGATTTGTTCTAAACAAATTCATTAACACCAAAACATGACCGGGTATAACGCAATATGCGATATAAAGAACGAAATATATACCCTCTTAGCGACGAGAAAGGCCAATGTACCTTTTCTTTAAACAAGATTTGCTTTTTTGCTCTCTCTTTTTTGAATTTCACCTTATTTATTTTACAGGATTCTCGCTATAGGATTAAAAAAAATACAGATTGAAAGAAAAAATAAGCAAAATAGGAGCAGAGCAACTACAGACCTAAACATCAGAGGTGGGATCAGGTGCCATGGAGGAATAAGCATCCCTGCTGACCGGTCACGGTCCGCCATGAGCTCCTTGTCATGATTGAGACTTAACGGAAAAAATCCGTCATCAATTCAGTGTATTAATAATGGACTAACAATAAGCATGGAAAAGTCATTCAGCATTTTACTTAATGATAAATTGATTTGCTATCAAGGTTATTGTATCGACAATAGAACTTACAGAATGCTGACTTTAAACGATACTGCTGATATTCGTGCCTCATCTACTTGTTTGTTGATAAATTTCCTCGTTTAAAACACTCATTCAAAATCTTCGTGCTAAAATTGGTTGCATGCTTAGATTGTTGGACATATGCATCAGGTTATTTTCTCTAAATAAGCCAGGATTTTCTGTTCCAAAGCGACTCAACTTTATTTTCTGTTTTGTTAGTACGACGGATTTATTTGCAAACGTCAATTCTCATTGATAATATTTCTTTTACATCCTTTAATCAAGCGTTATATAAAAAGCGTTTTAATGACTCCAGTTCATCAAACGATCTGTATGTAATTAGTTTGAAACTTTTTTGTAAAAATTTATCTAAGGTTCCTAAGAATCATATAACTATTTTCAAATAATATTTTCTATTTTCTCCTTCTCAATTATCGTATCTGTGGCGTAATCGATAAGGCATCGGACTGCCAACCTCATTGTCATGAGTTCGATTCCCTGCGTAAGCGTTGTATAATTTTATTCGACATTCAGATTTATTGACAACGTATTGTCAATTACCAATCGAGATTTCCATTCCTACGTCAATACGACATATCCTGGTGAGCTTGAGATAAAAGATACCACAAAGTCTGACACTTCTGTTTCATACTTGGATATTTTACTTGAAAAAGACGGTATTGGTAATCTAACAACCAAACTATATGATAAACGTGATGACTTTAACTTTTCTATCGTCAACTTCCCTTACTTATGCAGTAATATACCTTCATCACCCGCTTACGGAGTGCATATCTCAGTTGATTCGATACGCAAGAGCATGCTCTACGTATGAACAATTTCTGAAACGAGGTTAATTTTTGACAAGCTAGTTGATGAAACAAGTATATCATCAGTCATCATTTCGTAAATTCTATGGTCGATACAATAACCTTGACAGCAAATACAATTTATCATTAAATCAAATGCTGACTGACGTTTTTTCAAACTTTGTAATTAGTCCATGATTTATACACTGAAATGACGACGGATTTTTTTCCGCCATTTCCTGATCATGACGACGAGCACACGGCGAGTGTGACCGGTCGGCAGGGGATGCTCACTCCTCCATGGCACCCGATCCAACCTCTGATTTTTCGGAGGTCCGTGTCTGCTCTGCGCTTTTTCTGTATTGTTTTATGGACTTTGAGATTGAATACTGTTCGCTATCTTCATATCCTTCTTATAAGACTTTTGTTTTATTTAAAAAACTATTTTAAAGTTTTATTGTTAAGTTTTTATATAATATAACAATTACAAAGAAATTGGCAAAAAAAAAAAGAAAAAAAAAGAAAGAAAGGAAAAAAAAGAAAGTAATGTTTCCATCATATGATAGATATCATCAAATTGACTATTCAGAGGTTTCAATTAGGACGTTTATTCATAGTTTTTTCAATGTCTAATCAACATTGATAAGACTTTAAGATTTCAACCTTGAACTCAATTTTCAAATACTTACATAAACTAAACGTTGAATCAATATATATATAAGTAACGTTGATTCAAAGTTTCATTCAATGTTGTGTGCCTGCTGGGAAGATACCATGTCATTGAAAGTACTAGATGCGCCATTTTTTAGTACATCTATTTGTGTATTTATATGAAGCAGAATGTATTCTTAAACTTATGCAATGAACGAAACCGTCACGGTAGTTCAGTCAGTAGAGCGTTTATTTGAATTTCGGCCGTGAGTGACCTAGTCAATAAACATAGGTAACAACTGTTAAATGTAAGGAAAATTTTGAAAGAAGAGAGCTAAGCAGAGTCAATTTCTCAAATGCTCATTTTAGTAAATACCATACCCGTTAGAAATTAAAGAATAGTATAAGCTC
>PRKT01001847.1:32805-46981 GCA_003671525.1 Saccostrea glomerata | reverse complement strand
TTGATGACAAGGGTTGCATCAGACCACTTGAACATTTTTACAATATGATTGACAAATCTAATTGGCAATGTGAGTACAGAATTCTTCTGTCAGCTACTAAGAATATTCGAAGAACACACAATTTTTTAAATGCAAGCAACATAAATAAACAAAATGTAAGTAACTTTAACTTCCCTTTAGGGAACTTCAACATATCAGGAAAATCAAGTAATTTTTTCTACAAAAATCTTATTGAAAAAAAGTTTTGTAAACCCAGTTTTCAAGCCATATTATCTAAAGATTTTGGAATATTTGAGGAGTCAAGTTGGAAAAATATTTATGAATGTAAGATTTCAGATATAAGAGATAAACACATAGCAGAATTTAGCTACAAACTATTGAATAATATATTATGTAACAATGCTTATGTTAGTAAGTGGAAAAAAGATATACCTCCAATGTCTATACATTGTAACGAAATAGAGAATGCAAAACATCTGATTTTTGATTGTGTCGAATATATGGAATACTATAAGCTGTTTTTTATCATTTAAAATTCAGTGGAAACATATTGTTGTTGGGTTTTTCTATAAAAAAAATGATAAAACTAGATCTCTTAATTTACTTATTACGTATGTGGCATATAGAATTTATGAACATAAAATGTTATGTAGATTGGAGTCTTTAAGTGAAACTGAATATAATTTATACAATCATTTAAAAAAATCAATTTGTTTCTACACTTCTGTATTACGCTTTCTATATGTTAACAATGAGCTAAGGATTTTTGAAAATGTTTCAAAACTAATGTGAAAACTATAATTATATTCTTGTATAAATACTACTGGGAAGGGACCTGTCTTCCCGTAGTGCTGTCAAAAAGGGGGGAGTAAATGGACTGTGAAACGTATTTGTGGCTCCCTCGGTTGACAGCCACACTGAAATTATATCTATCTTATTTCATGATGTATACTGTATAAATATATTTTTTGAAAATACATGTAATTGTATTTTAATTTTTTTCTATATAATTTACAACATCCTGTGTGATGTCATAGGACAACATTATCATTGTTTAGAAGGAGCTTAGTCAGGGCCCAATCCCTGGCAGTTGCCTTATTTTTTTTCTAGTAATGTTAGTTTATATGTTGTTATAGATTAGGTCTGGGGAATAAAATTGTTAAAAGAAAAAAAAATAGTTTTTATTGAAGCAAGGTACCAATATTCATCATTTTTATGAAAATAAAACCTAAGTGAATGAACTTTTTTTCATTTATAGTTCTAGAGTTTAATCTGATAGCACCCGTTAATCAAGCAAATTGATCTCCCATATTGAGTGCAATTGATAAATAGTCCTGTATTTATCACTAAAAAATTACTACATCTTGATACGTGTATAGAGATACACTTGACCTTTAGATAGCAAAATCACTCAGGGGTTAAGTGTGGAAAATTACTGTCCAAATATCTATGCAAAATGTACTAATTATAACTTAAGTGAGGACAACTACTTGTCACTAGAAAGATCAATCAATAAAAGTTATTTTTGATCATCAAACCGCTTTGATTTGTGGAATAAAGGAATGCATCTGTATAATCGAGATTATAGTCTAGATGAATAATGAAAAGCTCCTAATCGGATGTAATCGCAACAAAAAAGTTATCGTTTTAAACTTTACCATTCTCTCAAGTAACTGTTGACCATGATTGACTGCATTAGAAATATTTTAGAATCGGAAATATCTGTATCATCTGAAATATATTTGACTGAATGATTATAAAACACAAACTGCAATAAGTCAAAACTGAATCGTGTCACAGTGACCAACCCTATTGAATTTTGCATGTATTCATTTTCAGATTGTTTTATATTCATTATTTAAACACTGTAAAGACTATTATCATCAAAACTTGTCAAAACATGATGCAATCAGCCTATTACCTCAGAATAGGTTCGCAAAAAATATGCCCTAGTGACATCCTTTTAAAATGTATGGTTAAACATGTATTGAATTATTTTAGATACTCTTAAAATTATCAAATTCTGTGAGTTGAAGCGTCTAAAGTCCTCATCGAGTGTCAACGGTGAATCAATTGTAAGACACTGTGACCTACTTCTGGAATTTCATAGATATATTTATGATTTCAGATATTTTTTGGCTCATAATCATCAAACTTTGTTAGTTGATGCATCTTGGGTCTTCGGATTTTTTCAACTAAAAAAATGGAATTTCAAAGTTGCTTTGAGGCAACATGGTGACTTATTGTGTTGGAATTCCAATGTGTACCAATTGCGCTAAGTTATTATCAGACCTATTTTAAAATGTATATTTATTTGAAGCAGAATTTGTGCAAAATCTTATGCGTGAAAAGAAGAAAACACTTGCTGTGGCCTTTAAGTCAACATATAGATATATCGACAACGTATTGTCAATTGACAATGGTAATTTCTATTCCTACGTCGATGCGGTGTATCCCGGTGGGTTTGGGATGGATGATACCCCGGGATCTGACGGGGTCTGAAGCATCTGTTTCATACTTAAATATTTTGCAGGGTGTGTGTGGGGGGGGGGGGGGGGGGGGGGGGGGGGTAATATGGCAGCCGGGCTATATGGTGGGCGTGGTGACTTTAACTTTCCAATCATCAAATTCCTTTAGTTATGCAACAATGTGCCTTCATCACCGGCGTTCGGAGTGAATGTGTCTCAGTTGGGTCGATGCACAAGAGAATGCTCTACGTATGAACAATTTCAAGGAGATAAAATTTTTGACAAGCAGGTTGATGAGACGGGAGTGTCAGCAGTCTCGTTTAAAGTCGTGGGTTCTGAGGTCGATACAGTGACCTTGTCGGGTAATACAATTTGTCAGTCAAATTCTGACCGACGTTTTTCATACTAATTGTTAGTCAATTATTCATACACTGACTTGATAATGGATTTTTCCGTTATTTCCCGATCATGATAAGGAGCACACGGTGAATGTGATCGGTCAGCATGGTGTGCTCACTCCTCCATGGCACCTGATCCCACCTCTAATGTTTCGGAGGTCTTGTTTGCTCTGCTCTTATTTCCTATTGTTTAATGGACTTTGATATTGAATATTGTACGTTATCTCCCATATCCTAATTCTTATTTTTGGAATACGAAGGCTTCATGTAGATATTAAGGATACTAAACGACTTTTATAAAAAGGAGCGATTCTAGGGCATCGAGCCTCTTGCACATTTATAATAAAAAGTAATTCACTTATGGAGGTCAACTACGATTTCTACTACGCAATATCTAGTGCATCATAGTAAAATGAAGCGTATTTTACTGCAACTTTAATGGAAATTATTTTCTATTTATTTATAATATTGAACCAATTTTTAAAAAAAATACAGTTTAAAAAGTTTTTATTACAATTCTAAATAACTGATTCTGAAAACAAACTGACAGGTTGATTGATGTCGTAATTATGTGTTCTTGAAGTTAGATAATGTGACGCTGTGAAAGAAGTGGTAATACATGTAAAATGTTTTAAAACAAGAAATTTCAATAATTGATTAGAAGGACCTTTTTGACACTACACAGGGAAAAGTGGCTCGCATGATTTTCATGCGATTTGCTTTTCGCATGAAATTCATGCGAAAATCATACAAAAGTTGTGCGAAAAATCACACATGCAAATTCCATGCGAATGTCCTCATATAATATTTATGCGATATTCATGCGATTTTCATGTGCCCATATTTTCGCATGATATACATACGAATTTTAATTTATCAGTTTTTCATGTATAAATCGTGCGAAATTCCTATGAAAATCTTGCGAGCCACTTTTGCCTGTATAGAGACTATATGAATTAAAATTCTGAAGGATATCTTTCAAAAACATATCAGGCCATAAATTTTGCATTAAATTGTTTACAAATTTTTCAGAATTTTGCAGAATAAGCGAATCTCGTAATTCATAACATTTCACAAGGTTCGAATTTATGTTAATGGAATAACTAACTGATTTGTAGACAGTTATTTCTCATTTTCAAATTTATGAGTGAAATAAAAATTTATTTATGTTTCACTTTTAAAAATTTTGCTTGCCCACGTTTGACTGATGATAAGAATATATTTTTAGACGTAATTCCTTTATGCAGATGATAATGATTTATTTAAACCCAAGTAAGGGAAGTAAGGGAAGTTGACGAAAAATGACGAAAGACAAAATCACGTTTATCATAATGGTTTGTTGTTTGATTACCATTAATGTCTTTTTCTGGTTAAATATAATTATGTTACCGTATACAGACGTATCAGACTCTATGATATCTTTTATTCTTAGTTCACTGGGATATATTGAGTCAACAACCATGTATATATGAACAAAGTAATTATGATTAATTGATATATGTAGATATATCTAAATGTCGAGATGAAGGTCACAGCAAGACTTTTTTTATGGCTACAAAAAAAAAATCACTAAATTTTTAAGTACTCAAGTGAAACGGTAGTCCTTTTGATTTATTCCTCGCGTAAAACAAAACATGCGGAATAACAGCTACTGGCAATAATGAAAGACGCTTTCAATCTAGATCGTACATAAATACGATTGCATATTTATATGAATATTTGTGAAAGTACAGTCTATAAGATAGTAAATGAATTATCATCAGAAAGTCCTATTTGTGTGCAAAATACAGTATAGCGGGTTTTTTAGCGGGTGTAAAATTTGGCATTTTGCCGGCTCAAAGGTATGCCAATAATTTTGGCGTAATTTTATTTTAGCGGATGCAGGGTTTAAGCTCTTTGCAGATGAACACTAAGAAGAATACTGGCTATTTTAACACTTAAAATTTTAGCGGACTATATCAAAACGCCAAAATAAGCCAAAATTAGCACCACGCTAAATTTACCCGCTATACGGTAGGTTCCTCGACCGTTTATTGGGGAATAAAGGGAAAGAATAGTATGTGCATCGATGAAATTCCCGAATTAAAGTGGGGATCATCCAGTTTTTAGCTCTACTGGTCAGAGACCAGAAGAGCTTATGCGATGGCAATGCGTCCGTCGTCCGTCCGTCTGTCTGTCTGTCCGTCTGTCTGTCTGTAAACAATTTTTCAAAATGCTACTCCTTTTACAATTTTGGTCTGATTTCAATATAACTTGTCACACAAGTAGACTACACTAAGATACATAATTCTGTGTATCGGTTTTTGATTTCAATGAACGGTGTTGCCGTGGTTACTAAAAATAGAAATTTCTGTGAATCTCTTTCAAAATGCTACTCCTCCTACAGTTTTGGTCTGATTTCAATATAACTTGGCACACAAGTAGACTACACTTAGATACATGATTCTGTGTATTTGTTTTTGATTTCGATGAATGGTTTTGCCGTGGTTACTTAAAATAGAAATTTCTCCGAAATTTTTTTAAATGCTACTTCTTCTACAGTTTTGGTCTGATTTCAGTATAACTTGGAACACAAGTAGACTACATTAAAATTTTTGTCTTTATTCTATTTATTGATTTTGTAAAGTTTTATTTCCCAACTGCTACTTTTCTCTTTCTTTATTATAAGAGTATACCAGTAGAGCTACAGTCTCGACAGAGACTTCTGGTTTTTAACAAAGAAGAAACTTCACATTATCATCCGTGTGCCGTAAGGCGATATCACATATATATAGTATTATACATATTTTACAATACAAGATAACAATAACGTGCACTGGCTATAAGATACCGATGGTAGTAATTAAGTTTCAATCTTTTCCGTATAAGGGGGGTAACGTAAAATCGTGGACATGTTGCTTAATGACAAAAGTAAAAATCACTGAGCTCTAAAATATTTATTACCATTAGGTATATTTGTCATCAATATACCTAGCGAATCTCATTAAGCTGTTCTTTACTTCACAAGCTTATCAAAAAGTTCATCAGAATGGATTTGGCACATTGGCATACTTTTATCATAATTTATATTACAAAATCGGGGCATAACAAAACAAGAACAATAAAAGGATTGATGATATTCCTGTACAAATATCGAAACCTCAATTGTTTTGAAATCAAACAGGGTTAAAATTTAGCATTTCATTTATACTTATTTATCATTATCATTTGATCCATAAAATTAAATTTCACTAAATTAAATTGACACGCTTAATGATCAATAAATCGAATAATGATGACACTGGGGATCCATACAAAATCTTACTTACATATCCTCCCTTTTGTTTTCTTGAATTCCAAAAAGAAGAGCATCTAGGCCATGTATATACGGTGACCACTGAGTAACATACTTTAAATTCCCGACAGTTATTAGTTATCATGGTTTTACTATACTACACTTCTTTTAGCTAAATCGTTCTACTGAATATAGTTTGAGTATATATTTAATAAACTTAAATCACGTTCAATGCATGCTAATTTTTTTTTTTAGAAAGAATAGATTGCACATTCTCATGAAATATTTTTAGAAAAGCAACAACCAACGTCACCGTTTTCCCTGTTTGACAGCTAAGTTGCAAAAAACATAGCTTCGCTGGATTCTTTAAAATTGATGTTTTCTACGTCTGAGCAAAGGTTTGCATTAATACGTTGAAAGTGCTGCTAGAATCAAACGCTTAATATGAAAACTCACTAGATAAATATGACAGAGTTGTATATATGTTTAAGCTTAGATTTTGGGGTAGGAGAAAGTATATCAAACTCCGGCATGGTTTAAAAAATTTTAGATATATTCTCACATGAATTTTTTTCTATTTGAAATGCTCGGTAAAATACATTTGTATGACGATGTGATCCTTCATGTTCCTTGGACGTTATGTATGACACAGGTCTACTGCCCAATTCAATAATTACTATGCAGCTTGCAGACACACAACTTGAATCTTGGATGATTTCATAATGGCGGGAAATCCAAACAAAGAACATAATTATATTTTTATGTCAGTACATATGATTGTTCATTGTAAACATGGATTTAAAAAAAATCCATCAAAGATAGATGTTTTCGTTATACATTCCTTTATGATATCAGTGAAAATCCCCATTAAAGATATAACACTGCATCAAGTATGAAAACAATCTTAATTATCCACTTGCAACGAAGAAAATAGTTAACAAACCCTTTGGCAGTGTTTTGGTGAGTAAAAAGTACGGTTGCAAATATAATTGACAAGATATAACACCTGTTTAACATTGCCATGTCTTTTCCAATCTAATAAACATTGTATTATCAAGTGTAGTCAAACCAAAGTCTAACAAATTAAACGAGGTGATTTCTTCAAATATAAAACTGCTAAAAATTCTTAATGATACAAGAAGGCAAGAAATGTAGATGTAAATACTGGCTGGTATAGGTTTCCGTTAATTGTGAACGACTCAGATTTTACACTGTATGAGTTGTTTCTAAAATAAAAACGGAAATTTTGTATCTAAATATAAATATATATATATATATATATTTAAATATAGCTATTTTAAGAAGAATAAGAAGTGTAATCTATTAGGTATAGATAAATCATCTATTCATCTTTTCTGACAACAAAAATTTTGGCAAGAAGTCATGATATCAGACAAGCCCTTTCATTTGTGATATTTTACAGCTGATTTAAGATACTTTACACTGTAATTATGTATAAGACTTGATAACATACACTGTACTATTTCTTTAAAGTCGTGTAAATCAACAAAAACATTAGACTAGCTTTTAATTTAAAGCTAATTATATATTAATATAATGATACTGTTTACATACAGGAAAGCATTGTTGATTTATTAAGTATATAATTGCAACTATGATTAAAAAATGGACCGTTGATTTACATATCTTCAAGCAAAATTAATATTCCTTAATCAAATATCTTTTCAATATTTTATAGCCGAGTTCGAATATTTATCTGTATTTTTTTTTTATCTGTTGTACAATTTACTTTTTGGTAATTGATTGTGTCTTATTTAATGCTTTACAACTTACTGAATTGTGAAAAAAACCCAATAGAACAAGAAGAATCTTTAAGCACTTGTTAGAGCGGTACAAGTTTCTCTAAAGTTATGCGTAAATAATTATGACGGTAGTATTTAATAAGATCAGAATTTTTTTTATTATTTTATGAGATTTCTTAGCATGTATAAAATAGAAGGAAATATACGAAAGCCCAGAGGGCTCATTCGAGATTCAAGTTTCGAAATACGAGATTCAAAATTCGAGATTCGAAATTCGAGTTTCGAGATTCAAGATCCAGATTAACCAATCAAAAGGCTCATTCGAGATTCGAGGTTCGAAATACGAGATTCGAAATTCGAGTTTCGAGATTCAAAATCCAGATTAACTAATCAAATACGGGTTCAACATTTGATTACTTCCCTTTATTATGTTTAATCTATCAATAAATCGTTTAATATATTTATAACAAATGAGTCATTTGATTAAATTACAATACAAGAAAGAGTGTTATATATATTAGAAGGAAAGTTAAATAATCATTTGATTTTTGATCAGCAAGATATACTTCAATTTATATTATGAGCAAGTACATATATTAAAATTATGGAACGCTTCACGAATTTGCGTGTCATCCTTGCGCAGGGGCCATGCTA
Source organism: Saccostrea glomerata (assembly GCA_003671525.1). Lineage (NCBI taxonomy): Eukaryota > Metazoa > Mollusca > Bivalvia > Ostreida > Ostreidae > Saccostrea > Saccostrea glomerata. The sequence continues at coordinate 38,424 of PRKT01001847.1, read as the reverse complement.
ATCTTCTCTGTATCGTTCCAATTCTAATGACTTCTTAAATATTAAATAGAATACATATATCAGGAATATATATATTTTTGCATTGTCTACTGTATATAAAGGGTTGCTGACATAATAATACAGTTATAAATAGTGTCTAAAGATTAACAAAATCCCCATCCCTACCGGCAACACCTGCCAATTTTTCCCGACACTGAAAATGTTACTTTAAAAATTTGAAAGGCAAGGTAGCCTTGATAAATAAAAACCGCGCTCGTTTTCCTAATAGAGGGAATACATAAAAATAAAGTTTTCAATTACTTATCTTCATCTAAGGCTTTGATTTCTTGAACTAATTAACAATTATATATGCAATACAGATTGCAAATATGAATTAGAATAAATACAGCATTCATTTTATCTGATATCAAACAGTAGATTAGTCTAAATTAGCTGCAGAACTATAGGGTTATGGTTTTATATTTTAGTCTCTGACCATAGTGTTATGGTCAAAGACTAAAATATACTCGGTTTTTATTTATCAAGGCTACAAGGATTTTGTTAATCTTTAGTCACTATTTATAACTTTATTATTATGTCAACAATCCTTTATATATAGTAGACAATGCAAAAATATATATATTTCTGATTATGTATTCTATTTAATATTTAAGAAGTCATAATATAAATTGAAGTATATCTTGCTGACCAAAAATCAAATGATTATTTAACTTTCTTTCTAATATATATAACACTCTTTCTTGTATTGTAATTTATTCAAATGACTCATTTGTTATAAATATATTAAACGATTTATTGATAGATTAAACATAATAAAGGGGAGTAATCAATGTTGAACCCGCATTTGATTAGTTAATCTGGATTTTGAATCTCGAAACTCAAATTTCGAATCTCGAATTTCGAACCTCGAATCTCGAATGAGCCTTTTGATTGGTTAATCTGGATCTTGAATCTCGAAACTCGAATTTCGAATCTCGAATTTTGAATCTCGTATTTCGAAACTTGAATCTCGAATGAGCCCTCTGGGCTTTCGTAGAAATAGGCAATAAATTGAAGAATAAATTTACTTTTGAAAGTGCATGAAAAATGCGTGATTGCGGGGAAACGGTGTATGTGTGATTTTGCGTTAGAAATAGGAAATAATGCGTTAAAATGCGTTACTGCGGGAAGGGGTTAACTCATTCCCTTTAAAATAGAAATGACATTCTAGTTGAAACTAAATAACTCTGTCAAAAGAATTGTTACTCATTAGGTGCTAATGCCTCTGGATTTGTTAATACTGTATCAATAACTTTATTTGTAATTTCTTTATAATATTTTTATGTCCATTTTATTAAAAAAAAAATTGTCCATTATTTTATTCAAATATTGTCATAAGACAATTATCGTTTACTCTTGATCTTACAAAACGCTTATAAACATTTTTTTTCAGTTTTGGACGGCAGCTGCTCTACTAGCCATTTCCAACTCGATTAAAACTTGCAAGTTATTGTAAAATCCATATTTATTGTTATAATCGTCTATAATAAATTAGGAACTTATCTTAATAGTTGTTGGACTTTATTTTGGAAGACCATAAAGAATATAGCAACTTTACCTTTCACATGTAATACACGTAAAAGGTTAAGGTGCTATATTCTTTATGGTCTTCCAAAATAAACCACGCAGCGCTACAATACTTAGTTACACCCATCAACATTCCGTCTTAATTCCTCTCTAACGCAAAATAACGGATTTAATCCAGGAATTAGTATCTATAAGTTGTAACTAAATTTCAACTGGTTATATTTATAACAGGCATAAACTTTCTGGTGCTGTAAAGAGTTTACATTTCTTTCACCGCCAAATGGGGATCATTGAGTCAAAATCATGTTTGCTTTTAAGAAAAATGTAACGCTAAAAACATTTCCTTGGAATATGAAAACAGCTGTTATTTGAATCCATGACTTCATTATTTTCATTTTAGAGTTTTTAATAAATATTGCTTTATAAGAATAATAAAACAAATGAATAAAAGAATTCGGCTAGAAAATATGAATTATTACATAAGTGCCCATTGGATTCCATCTGTTAGTTAGAAGAATTTATTTGACTGATAAGAAATTATTTAAAGAGCTGAAAGACTTGAGATACTTATATTTCCAAAATCAATGTATGTTCATTGAGGTTAATGAAGGTTAGACATGGAAGAAATTTAAAAATTGTATACTCAAGAAGAATGATCATGTCTATGAGAATGGCAAAATTTTATTCGCACAAAACTTTTAAGGTCACCTGAGTAAATTAGCTGACCTATTGCTATCTGTTTTCGTCCACCGTCGTTCGTCGAGCGTCGTGCGTCGTGCGACGTGCGTCGTACATTAACATTTGAACATTTTCAGCTTCTTCTCTGCAACAACTGAACCAATTTCAATCAAACTTGGCATAAAGCATCTATGGGTGAAGAGGAACAAAAATTGTGAATTTCATGATCCCTGCCCCCCTGGGGCCTGAGGGGTGGGGCCAAAACCACTAAAATTAATGCAATCTTTAAAAAAAATTCTTCTTTACTCCTGGACTTCAAGCAGTCAAACTGTTTGCATGATTGTAATCAGCAAAGGTCCCTCTACCAAAATTGTGAAAATTATATAGTGAAAATACATGAATTCTTTGAAGATTTCCTTCTTTGCTCATAGGTATTAAATAAACTAAATAAGTACATAGTTGTGGTGAACAAGAATGCCTCTACCAAACTTTTGAATTTTGTGGCCCTAGGGTCAGGGGTTCTGGTGTTAGGGCGGGGCTCTGTTGATTATTTACTAGTGAAAAAACATGAATTCTTTGAAAATTTTCTTCTCTGCTACTGGGTATTAAATAAATCTACTAAGTACATAGTTATGATGAGCAAGAATGCCTGTTCCAAATATGTCAATTTTTTGGGCCCCAGGGTCAGGAGTTTTGTTGTTAAGGCATGGCTCTATTGATTGTAGAGTGAAATTACATTAAATCTTTGAAAATTTTCTTCTCTACTCCTGGGTATTAAGCAGATGAACTACCTATATAGTTATGATGAGCAAGAGCCCTAATCTTCCAGAATTGTGAATGTCAAGGCCCTAGGGTCAGGGTACCATAGAGGGAGGGAGGGGGGGGGGGGGGGGGGGGGGGGCTGTACTTATATACTGGAAATGAATGAATTGCTTGAAATCTGCTCCTTGGTATTAATCAAATATTTTTGAAAAGCAAGGATGCTTTTTTAAGAATTGTGCAATGTGTGGATCTAAGGGTCAGGGTTCATGTGTTGAAATGCATTTTTTTGTTCCCCTACCCTGCCTATGGGTATTAAGTAACCAAACTAAGCAACTGCTAAGTGTATAGTTATGATGATCAATGGTGCCTCTTTCAAAATTCTGAATGCCATAGCATCTGACTTAATCATGAATCAAATTCAATCACTGGAAAGTTGTTGCATAGTACTCGGGTGACCAATAAGGCCTCTTGTTAAAGTTAAGAGATTAATGAAATATATAAGGGATACAAATAACAATGTCATGAAGTTGTTTTGACGTCTAGTCAAACAAGTTTTAATGTTTACCGCTTATTCAATTTGTTTGATTGACCTTCATGTAATCTTAGTGATCTGGCTAGGCTACCGCAATAGTTGAAAAATAACAAAGACAATGTATATTGAGTGAGAATTGTCATTTATTAAATGACAATAAGTAGTTGAAACAAATATATTTAAGGGGAAATTAAGGGTATATTTCTTTAGTACAAAGAACAAAAAAGAAGATGAGTGAACAAGGCGGACAGAATGCCTATAGCGTCAGATATTTAGAAATCATGTTCAGTATGTGAATTGAGTAATTAAACTAGCTTCTAAATATTGAAATTTTTAGTTTAAGAAGTATTTTATTCATAATATACAAAGAGTACAATATGAATATGGATTGAACAGCAGGCCAAGGGCCTATATTAGTTCTCTCCATTTGAGATATATATTGAAATTTTTGAAATTATGAGGAAAAAAGCTTTTTTGAGGGAAAAAAAAAATCTGGTTAAAAAGTTTCTTTCATATTTTTTTTTTAGATGGAATTGTGTGATTCGAACCCTAGCAATAAAAATTCGACGTTTCAATAGCTTTCTGCTTTGAGACTAACGCGTTAACCACTATGCTACACCAAGTATAAATTACATAAATCAGAAAGTGTACAAAACAAAAAGCTTAAACATGTAAAGTAAGATGACTCAAGCATAAATAGCATGATGAACAAATAACAAATATAAAAGACTAGAAATGATCTGATCATGGCAAGTGAATAGGGACGAATGATGGACAAAATACTCAAAACAAGTTAACCTCATAATCAGAGAAAAGACGCTATCTTGTGTCACGTGATTTGAGTAAGAACTACGATCGAATATTTTTTTTTTCGAAAATGGAATGCCAATGGCACAATAAAGACTCAAACAAACAATGAAACTTCTATACATTACATATTACAAAAATACTAGAATTATTTATAATGATGCTGTTTACTGTAATCCTATCGATCTGGCTAAGCTACATGTACTTTTGCAACGATGAATTGATAAAAATACGATTCACTGAAATATCCCGGAAAGGTGTCTTTCTAATTTCTCTATCATTTACTTACTTGTATAATATTTCTGGAAGTAACACAGAAAAAAAATGTATTTTACGAAATGACAAGTAAACCACCGACTAGATTGATTTGAAGTCCACAAAACCATAAATGAAAGTAATGTGTCTGAGGAAATAAGAAGATCGCCTTAATAATACATCTGCTTTGTCTTTTACATTAGCATCAAAACACTTCTTTAGTCAATGTCTGCGAGAACGGTACATCGTCATGTGATCGGTACTTAAATAATTACAATACATTTTTAATTAAATAGATTTTACAAGATAACATGCATGTACCTCTCATCTCCTTTTATTCGTAAGTCAGTAGCAAGGTTGTAAACTTCACTAAAATTCTACAGAATTTGTATGATAATCCTCTGAAAGACAGTAAACATATTACACATTTGACGGACAAGTCAATCAGAATATACTGAGTTGGCATGTATAGCGTGGATCGATTGTCTTGCAGTGGAAATATAACTTTAATTTGGTAATACATGTATTACTCACTGCAGCAGCCACTAGGCAGTAAAATCGATATGAATTGGTTTAAGGTTCATTAGTTTACTCGGATAAGATAGATAATAGAAGAATTACACGCTTAGTTTGGACTTTCAGTAAGGCGTGGCATTCTCGACGTTACCTAATTAGCTTCTGAAATTTACACAGCTTCCCTTCACTGTTGAAATATACATATGATAGAAATGCGGCCGAATGTCAACTGGTGTAGTAAATAGCCAATTAAAAGTTCTCTCCTAGCACAGAGGTGGGGCATAAGTCGTCTCATCGTTATCAACAACAATTTTAAGTTACTATGTTATTAATTTCGTAACCAATGAGAATCTACTAGTATTTACCATTACGTAGCGCCGAGAATGCCACGCCCATTGAGTCAATAAAAATTAAAAAGATGGTCATTTGTGATTGTTTGCATATCCATGAACATAAAAACCCTAAGAGCATATTGTACCAAAGCTTGGCTTAAAAACACCCCC
>PRKT01001847.1:0-25887 GCA_003671525.1 Saccostrea glomerata | reverse complement strand
TTTTAAATAAGATCGTCTAATGGAGTTTATATTAACATTCTTTTCTCAAAGATATTTAAAGTTGAACATTGAACATAAATGAAATCTGATTCCTTGACCGTCGAAGGGCGAGACATGTCTTTCATCGAACCATTTCTACCTTTTCATGAAGGTGTAAAGAATCGGGTTAGTTCACTTTGGGGATAAACGGGTAATTAAAAAAAAGTTAAAAATGATTACCATCTCACTTCTTTTGTGTTACTTACCTATATAAGATATAGAATATGTACAATCTGTTAAATATACTTTCTAAACCTCGAAATTTAGGCTTAAAGAACGTTCTTTTTTCTTTATTCTATTGAAGCTATCACACCTATTTAATGAAACATTCCAAAGAAAAGGCGCGCAGATTAACTTGTGGCGTTTGGCGCGAAATTAAAAATAGTGGCGCGCCTTTCGTGATTCTTAGACAGGTGTATTGTTGAAGAAGTATATTCAAGTACATTTAGAGCAGTGGACTCAAACGCGTAATTTAAGCGTGTTGGGAATAAAGAGGAAAAAAGCGTGTTGGATTTTCACGCTGGCAACCTGGGTTCAATCCTCTTTGTGATCAAATTTTTTTTTATCACTTTTTCAGCTCGATTTTAGGTTCTTTTCCTGAATCGGACGGAAGACCTCTCGTTGCTCGCAACGAGATCGTTTCTAGTTATTATTATTATTCTTTTTATTATTTTTTTGACTTTCTAATTTTGTGCACGCGATTTCTCGAGGACTACTGGGTGGAATGACGTGAAATTTTCAGGAAAGATGTGTCGTAATATGAATTTTATATATCCGGGAGATTTTTTGGAAATTTGCTTCCGGTGCCAAGTTATGGGACATTTCCTGATTTTAAAATGACATTTTGTCCTCGGTTAATCTCAAGAACGGTAAAAGATATCAATGTGAAACTTTCAGGGATTATAGATCGTGATATTCACTTTCCAGGACGCGACCTTTTGTTCGTCGTCAATACTTTCGGTCGTTACGACAAGCGAATTAAAAAAATTGTATTTTCTAACTTTTTTGTTTATCAATATTTTTCATTTCTTTTTGGAACGCTAATAGAGACCCTTCCATTGATGCTTACTATATAAGGTGTTTGAATATTGGTTAATCTGAACTCTAGATATTAATATTTGAAAATCTGAAGCGGGTCCAAGATGGCGTCTGCCTCTGTCAACTCCGCCATTTCGCGAGTAGGGGTTTATGGAGGCAGCTGAGCGTTTGGTTAAACCATTCTGACATAATGATACATGAAATGTAAAAAACTACTTGGACTTTCACGTAGTAGTACGTTGTAATTACGTGTCAATCTTAAAACTTAATTTCCGTTTCACTGCTTTAGTTTAACTGGGCTAGATACGATATATAATGTGTACAATGTGTTAAATATACTTAACGTCGAAATAAAATAAAGGCGATAAGAACGTTTTATTCATTTAATTTCATTGAAGCTATGACACCTATTTAATAGATCAGTCCAAAGAAAAGGCGCAAATATTTACCCATGGCGTTTGGCGCGAAAGTATCAACAGTGGCCGGCCTTTTATAATTCTTAGACAGGTGTAAATGTATACACAAGTATATTTAGAGCAGTGCTCCCAATAGCTTAATGGTTTTCGTGTTAATAGATCACGTAGTAATTACGTTACAATTCCATGTCAAACTAAAGATTTATTCCAGGGTCTTCTCAAACGTCTTCTGTAACTGGTTTTGGTTGGTTCTCAAAGTAGAAAAAGAAAAGACTAAATGTGCAAATGAGAGATACCTATCATCATTTGCTTTGCAAGACGGAAAAATAGATCTTAAATCATAGTTTAAAGTTATAGTTTTTCAAGAAATAATATCGATGCATATATATAGTAAGTATAAAACGTATAACCACTGTTTTTCCCATGCACACTTGTGTGATATTAAACGAATAGAAAATACAAAAATAAGAAAACCATTTTAATAAGATCGTCTAATGTAGTTTAAATTAACATTCTTTTCTCAAAGATCTGAATCAAGTTATTGAACATAAATGGTATCTGATTCCTTGACTGTCGTAGAGCGAGGCATGTTTTTCGGCGAAACATTTCAACCTTTTTATGAAAGTGTAACTAATCGGTATAGTTCACTTCTGAGACGGAAATAAAAAAAATTAAATTATAGTCATTTCACTGCTTTTGTGTTACTTTTCTATAGAATGTGTACAATGTGTTAAATATATTTTCTAAACCTCGAAATGTAGGCTATGAGAACGTTCTTTTTTCTTAATTTCATTGAAGCTATCACACCTATTTAATAGATCAGTCCAAAGAAAAGGCGCGAAGATTTAACGTGGCGTTTGGCGCGAAATTATGAATAATGGCCCGTCTTTTATAATTCTTAGACAGGTGTACTGTAGCAAACGTATACACAAGTACATTTAGAGCAGTACTCTCAATAGCGTAATGGTTAGCGCGTTGGGGATAAAAGGGGAAAAAAAAGCGGATTGAATTTTCACGCTGGCGACCTGGATTCAATTTGTGACCAAATTTTTTTATCACTTCTCAGCTCGACTTTACGAGTTTTTTTTCCAGAATCGGACGGAAGACCTCTCGTTGCTCGCAACGAGATCGCATCTAGTTATTATTCTTTTTTTTCTTACCGATTTTGTGCAGACGATTTCTCGAGAACGCCTCGACAGTTTTTCATGAAACTTTCAGCAATGATAGGAAGCTATTTGAACTTCATGCATTTTTTTTTATTTTGCCGTCGTCACTTCCGGTCGCGAGATATGGCCATTTTTCTGTTTTTAAAGTGTCATTTTGTCCGAGAGTGTTCTCGAAAACGGTTGGAGATTGGGTCCTGAAACTTTCAGGGATGATAGATTATGACTAGTAGATTTGAGACGGATATATGGTTTTTGTTACCGTTGCGTCCGTCGTCCACCGGAAGTAGTTTAAAAATATGCAAAATTTTATTTTTTTTCTTTTCTAAATGTTTCTTATGAAGGCAAATAGAGTGTCTCATGTAATATTATGTCCACCGGAAGTTATTTTTGCAAACCGAAAGTCGTCCAAAAAATGAGCATTTTCCTCGAAATTATCAGGGATGATTCCTTCACACTCAAAAAGGAGTTACAGGTCATTTTAAGTACTTCCGGTGTGACCGGAAGTGAATTATAAAGACCGGAAGTTGTTTGAAATTGATAGATTTCACTCTTAAATGTGTTCTCACGTATTTTGAAGAATTGATCTGAACACTTTTTTTCATTTAAAGTTGTTTTATAACCTTAGCAAAAATCGAACGGAAGACCTACTCGTTGCTCGCAACGAGATCTCATCTAGTTATTATAGTGATTGCCAAAAGAATTATTTACAATTGAAAATAATGTAAAATTATATAATATATAATGTACATGATGTATCTACTCTACTGAACTCAGCTTTGTATCCCATATCTTAGTTTATAAGTATGTTTGTATTTCCCTATTTCAGATTCGCTGTCTTTAAAAATAAATCTGTTGGGAATTTTTACATTCTAAATATAAACAGCCTGGTATGTTTACATAAACAGAGAAAAATATGTTAGTTATTTAGCTTAGTGCCAGCTGGTGAGAATGGAAAAATCTTTTAAATGAATCGTTTATTCAGTAAGTTGTTAAATACATAATATATATCTTAAAATCACTGTTTCAACTTGCAATTATTTTAGGCAAGGCATATTATGGAATAAAAGGTCTGAAACTTTATTGTACTATTCTGTGAAAGTAAACAATTACGTTACCCCAGGTAAAGGTTAATTCTTTTTTCCCCTTTTATTGCTTATATACGGTACACAAATGTAAAAAGCAGTTTTGCAATAATCATTATGCTTTTTCCTTTTTTTTTATCACTGATAATATTTATATTTGTTACCAACTTTAATTTACATATAATTATTTGATATTTTGCATTTTCAATTAGCTGTTTGGTACCTGATATGTTTTATTTTAGGTAAGAATGAAAAGATTTTGGACATGCATGGTTTTCCTTTTATTAGAAAGTTCTAGGTAAGTCTTATCTAAATAAATAGTAAATGGATCCGGATTTATCGGGCGTTTGAACAATATATATAAGTTTTTTTCTGAAAGTTTATTGACAAACACGTTTTTTCTTCCTTAATTCAGTTACCGGTAATACAAATGTCTCAAGATCCTAAAAATTTACGCTAAAAGTAATCATTATAAAACAGCTTATTCCGAACAATTTGGTTTTAATTCTTTGAACTTAACATATTCTGTAAAAAGGAAACCATCTTATGCAAGGTTTCAGATAGTGGGAATGGGTTTGTGAATGCTGTGAACTTTCAAATAAAGTTTCCAGATGCAGATTGATTGATGTATTGCATGTTGTTTAATTAGTAAAGTATGCATACCAAATATCAAGTCTCTTTCTTTCATGGTTCAAAAGTTATGGTGAAGGTTCAAAAAAGCTATTTTTAGCAAATAAGACAAAGTCAATGTCACAAGGCCATTGACCATGGTGTCATATGAAAGGAGTGGAGTACGCATGACAAATATTAAGTCTCTATTTTCTTCGTTCAAAAGTTATGGCGAAGGTAAAATTTGTCATCAAAAAAGCTATATTTAGCATATAGGCCACAGTCAAGGTCACAAGGTCATTGACCGTGGTGTCTTTTAAACAAAAAATATAAAACGTGTTGTGTGTAAACCAAATATGAAGTCTCTATCTTTTATGGTTCAAAAGTTATTACAAAGGTTAAAGTTTGCAAAATCCCCTCTATTTTTAGCATATAGGTCACAGTCAAGGTCACAAGGTCATTTTAAAGAGCTTTATTAGTGGAGTAGGCATACTTAATATGAAGTCTCTATCATTCTTGGTTCAAAAGTTATGGCGAAGGTTTAAGTTTGCAGACAAACAGACAGACAGGACAAAAACAATATATGCCTCGGATCTTTCGATCCGGGCGCACAAAAACTATAATATTTAGAAAATATATGAGTATTTTACCAATCGTAAAACGGAAGTTAAATTTTGTAGGTTTTTTTTCTTTCTTTTCGAAGACGTTTTAGCAAGTAAACGTATATGACAGCAGTGATAACATTTGAAAACGAATTAATTTATGATTTTGACTCTTTCTGATTATTTTTATTCCCCCGTTAAGTTTTGGGGGTATATACCGTAAATCTGGAAATTTTTACGTCGATTTTATTTTGCGAATTCGGGTTAAAATGGTGTTGATTAATTTTTACGTTTCAAAATTTTGGGAATAACCACTGCTTTGTTTACATTTTCTTATTTGTAATTTATTTTTAAGAAAAATATTTTTGCGAATGCAATGAACTCGCAAATTTGCTAAAAATTTATCTACAGCAAAAATTCCAGATTTACGTTAGTCTATTTCGTGTCCGTCGGTTCGTCTGTCTGTCTGTCCGCAAAAAACTTGAACCTTGCCTATAACTTTTGATTTAGTAGAGCCATGACTTTCATATTTCAAGTGTGTATTCCTTGTGATAAGACTTTTTTTGGGAGTACTACCAAATTTGTCTTTTTGACCTTGACCTTAGAGTTTGACCCACTTGTACATGAAAATTGTTAACTTTTACTTTGGCCATATCTTTTGAACAGTAGATACATTGACATTCTTACTTCAAATATATATTATTTGCTGACAGACCTTTCATTGGATACCAAAAACTTTGACCTTTAGACCTTGTAGATTTTTTTGCTTTTGAAAACACTTTAACCTTTGCCATAGCTTTTAAACGGTGAGGGAAAGGGCTTTTATACTTCAAATATGTCATCCTTGTGACAAGTCCTTTTATTGGATACCAAACACTTTGACCCGTTGACCTTGACCTGTGAGTTTGACCTACTTTAAAAAGCAAACCTTAACCCTAACTTTAAAAAGGTTAGGGCTAGTGCTTTTATACTTTACAAATTTGATCCTTGTGACATGACCGTTCATTTGATAACAAGAACCTTTGACCTTGACCTTGGAGTTTGACCTACTTAAAAAAAAACCTTGGTCATAAATTCTGAAGTGTTAGAGCTAGGGCTTCCATAATCTACATAAATATATTGTGTGGCAAGACCTTTTATTGGATACCAATTACCTTGACCTTTTGACATTGACTTTGTAGATTTTTGTTCTTATTGAAAAAAATAACATTGGCATACTTTCAATTTTTACAATTGTTTCCAGTGAGAATACCCTACTTTGGGTACCAATTAATTAAATTTGCATTAAAAAGCTGTATTCTTTGCTATGTTGCCATACGGGGCATCAGTGTTTCACAAACATATGTTGTTTCTTTTTGTTTTGTGTTAAATAAAAATAATTTATTTATTATATAATTCCTCTGCACCAATGAAGTAAAGCTACCAAACATTGAAAAAAAAACTCTTAAAGGACTAAATAGCTTATTTATTTTTCAGAAAGGCATCCGCCCTCAAATGTGGCAGCGTTATTGCTTCTGGTGTTGAAAAGTGTCCCGAAGAAACAAATACACCACAAGTGCCCACAAACAGTCATACAATTGCTAACGATAGTAAAGCAAAACACTTAGATGATGGGGAATCTAAAATAGACCTAATAATTCCCATCGTTTGTGCAATTGTTTTTATTCTTAGCATTGGAAGTGTATGTATTGTTGCGTATCGAATGAGAAGCATTTGGTTTCATAAACTGACTTGTCAAACATGTCAACAACGCACAGAAAACATTGACAATTATAATATGAACGAGTCACAAGAGCCATGCATTGTTTAATTGAAAATATAAAGATTGAACTTCAAAAAACATTCTACTCATCATAAGTTCAAGAGTTTAATTTTATGTACATCATGCTAAAATGTACATTGTCTTTCATTAATGACTACAATGTAGCCATATTGTCAACGACATCTATTTTATACTTAATACCGGTACTGCTGAAATGTACTTCAAACAATCGATTCTGGTTTGAATATTGCTGCTGGGGCCATATTCATGGAGTCTCAAACTCACGCATAGCAAAAGCAAGCTCTGCCTTTGTTCGCCTAAACAAAGCAGTATGGGGCCGACGTTGCATTACCACAACAACAAAGCTGGGTGTGTACAGAGCAGTTGTACTGACAACTTTACTCTATGCTTGTGAGACTTGGACGGTGTACTCAAGACACACCAGGAAACTAAACTATTTCCATACAGTTTTTCTCCGGAAAATATTGGGCATTAAATGGCAAGACAGGATCCCAGACACAGAGGTTCTAAACCGGGCAAATATGTACAGCATCGATACCATGCTACGTTCAAATCAACTCCGTTGGGCTGGACATGTTCGTAGAATGTACGACTTGCGCATCCAGAAGCAGCTCCTATACCTCGAGTTTGTAAATGGTACACGTTCCAGGGGTGGACAGAAAAAAGATACAAAGATTCCCTAAAAGTATCCATGAAGCTGTTCCATATAGAACCTACAAAATGGGAAAACCTAGCGCTCGATCGCAGTGCCTGGCGCTCAAACGTGATGATGGGGCAAACCAGTACGAAAAAAAGATGAAGCACCTGGCTGAGCAAAAACGCACAAAGCAAAAGGAGAGAGCAGCCTCTGTCGACACTCCACTAGGACCTTCATTCCTAGTTTGTGGAAGGACGTTCCATGCAAAGATTGGACTCATCAGCAAATACAAGATTACGGTGATAGTTTTTAAAAAAATATATTCAACTGAGTTCTTTTATTTTCAGAAAGTTTTCATGTTTTTATTATGTAAATCATTAAGTGAGAAATTTTTAGCTAGTAGTTTATGGAATCGACACAGTATAATGTTATTATAATATGATTGTCTTATTTCAAATGCAACAGATTTTGTACTCTTGTTTTGTTCTGTTTGTTGCAAAATTATGATAAATATTCTGAATTTTTTAAATCCAGATTTTGTGCACTTTATTTATCTTGAATTTTTTTTTTGAAAGCAATGCAAACATTAGATGACTTGGATACAGTAGTAATGATTTGTTGATGACATAAAAGTAATGAAAACAATCGTATATTGTTGTGTGATGACAAGCAATTTATTCTCTTTTATTTGAAAAATTATTGTATAGCTTTTAAACAAGGGACAAACGGGCCTTTTAGGACATCTGAGAATTATTAAACAACTTTCCAACATTTGAATTTTGTTTTTGTTTTAGACAAAAAGACATGTCATTCACAAATTTGTTCATAATAACTATACACGTAGCATGTTTATTTTGATATTCCAGAGGTAGAACAGAGTAACAAAGAGAAAATACATTTGCACTTTAAAACAAGAGGTTGTACACCCCACCCAACATGGAACAGCGACTTTGGGGCCACATGTTTAAAAAATTTGGAAATTTCATAACACATGCTTGAGTAATGTATACCAAAAAGCAGATGTCAAAGCATTACTTTATTAATTATTTCATTTTATGTTACCAACCCCTTATCCCTGACAAAGGGGCCCTGAAAATTATTAATTGGGATGAAGCATTCTTCTTCATCATTGGTTTAATACCCAGGAGCAGAGGATATTAAGATTTTAAAAGCGTATGTGTATTTTCACTATGTAATCAATAGAGCCCAACCTCAACACCAAATCCCCTGACCCTGGGACCATAAATTCTCAATATTTGAAGAGGCATTCTTGCTCATTATAACTACGAGGGTTGTCCCAGAAAAAACATGAACTCTTTGAATATTTCTATACAAATTTTAATCAATCAATACTAATTACTTTTTGCATGCAGATGGATAATGATATTTTTTATTATTTAACGAAATATTATTGACCTTTGTTGTCTTACATGCATAAAAAAAAAAATTATCAGCATTTAAAAGATGTTGATTATCAGTGGTTAGTGCAGGACAATTTTTTTGATTTTAACGTAAAGCATCGCCATTGAAGTTTTTATTGTTATGAAACTATACTAAATGCAGTATCACAAAATTTTCTACACAAATACTCTATGATTTGGGGGACTCGTATGTAAAAATGCTTTATGACAAATAAATAACGATATGGGTCAAAGCACTTTAATTTAGAATTTGTCAAAAATGATGAAACTAGGCGGTAATGTGGAGCACCAAAATTATCAGGGAACACTATGTTGAGCGGAATATGACTTCTTTACATAAGGAAAAAGATATTAAGGATGAAAAAATACACAATTAGTATGGATATAGGATTTTTATCTTGTTGATGAAATGACAGGACCAGGACGTAATAATCCTACAGTACGCAACTACCGCTGTTAAACAATTCGATCAGTTAGGTTCTTGATTATGTTTGTGTAATTGTCTATTAAAAGAATAAACTTCGCAATCTTTGTAATACTAATTTTTGAGATGTATAACTTTGTGACTAAAGGAAAATTGAATAAAGTTCCGAATTTATGTTTAAATGAATTTTATTAAAATGACAGTTTCCAGAATAAATTCACAAACACCACGAGCGGCGTTTAAACGTCGTTAATGTTGCGACGACAGCCGGTTTGCTAGATTTGTTTACATGAGAGAATTTTTTTTTAATTTTAAGAGATATTTCATTGAAATTTTAGGCATTATTAAAAAATGTTTATCAAGATGTATCATCATCATCATCGTCCTTTACACCCTGTGGTATGTAGGGAAGCAACAAACTTCCTCCACCCTTATCTGTCCTGGGCCAGTCTTGTCAACGATCTTCAGGTCTGGTGCATTGCCTTCTTCTCGCCTTCAACTGTCCTTCGCCATGATGTTCTAGGCCTCCCCTCTTTCTTTTGCCCTCTGGTGTCCAAAGCATTGCTGTTCTAGTTGTTGACTGGGGTTCTTTTCGGAGAACATGTGCTATCCAATAAAGATGTAATATGCAATTTTTTTTTACTTTCTAGTCTTTGTGAAACAAAAGATATTGAAAATGTTCAATTTTTCTGGGACAACCCTCGTACATGTATGTACTTAGCAAGATTGTTTGATACCCAGGAGCAGAGAAGAAGATTTTCAAATAATTAATATATTTTACTGTATTGTCAATATAGCCCCTTCCTTGCACAAGTACCCCTGACCCTGGGGCCATCAAATTCTCAATTTGAGAAGATTTCCAAAGAAATAATGCATTTTCACTATATAAGCTACTAGTATTTAGGACCGCCGTATCACTAGACCCCCCTACTCTGCGGCCATGAATTTCACAATTTTGGTAAAGTACTCAATGCTAATTACCGTCATGCTAACAGCTTGAATATGTTTTACCCCTCATGCCCCAGGGTAACAGGAAATATGAAATTCACAATATTTGTTTCCCTTTACCCCTGCAAGCTTTGTGCCAAAATTGGTTGAGCGGATGCAGAGAAGAGGCTGAAAATAATACACAACGGACGAAAACAGTTCTATAGAAATAGGTCATCATAGAATGTGCTGCTACGCATTTACATTCTACGTTGATTCAGACATTAAATGTAGTAACACAAAATGCAATAATCCCGGTTTATAATATTTTGCGTTGTTATAAAAGTTCGCATTAGTTTGTAACATTTCTTCCTAGGGGCCTGAAATTAATCTAAATATGAAAAGAATTCGTTTGCATACTGAAACGTACTAAGTCTACATCTTCGAAACCTTATGAATATATATTGAAAACTTATATCAATTGTCCGAGCCTTTTCCCTCTTTAGAAATGTTACGTTATTTTAGAAATAACGTAGATTTAAACCACAAATAAAAATACGTGTAATTTAAATCATTTTGGAGAAAAATAATTTTAACGCAAGAATTTGCTAAAAAGTATTCGGTGCAAGTAATGAAAACAATATCACATTAATTTAAGGGACAATATCCCTCTGCTCTACATTTCACTACTTTTTTTTTGAAATTCCAAACATTTATTTTCAGCAACAACTGTAACATTAAATTCAGCATAGAACTTAGTTTGAAGCATGAAGCGTTGCTTACTTTTTCAGAAATGAATAAAATGTCAAATCATGATGTGAAGAAAATTTGATATGGTCATTAGAAAGATCAATTATTTTTAATCTCACAATTAAATTAGCAATACGAGGTATATATAAAAATAATATTTACTCTCATACCTATCTAATTCCCTTTAGAAAAC
The DNA here is from genome assembly GCA_003671525.1 of Saccostrea glomerata. NCBI lineage: Eukaryota > Metazoa > Mollusca > Bivalvia > Ostreida > Ostreidae > Saccostrea > Saccostrea glomerata. The sequence continues at coordinate 14,800 of PRKT01001847.1, read as the reverse complement.
ATACTGAAGCGATGCTTTTTAAATCAGAATATCAAGTTGTTTTCTGTGCATGTAAAATAAAATGCATCCACAAACGAGAATTATCGTTCCATTATCGCCCTTGAAATTCTTTTTTAATAAAATAAAATATTAATTAAATGTTTATAAACAACTTTGTGGCTGTTATTTCTGTACAATTAAAAGACTTACATGTTTAGAGATAAATATTTTTTTTTTCAATTTACACCGTTAAAAGGAACTGAGTATAAATGTTTTAGGTAAACTATTAAAAATAATTTATAAATATACTAGCAATAGAACTAGAAATCAACCTCTGAACGATTGGGCAGGTTTGCTTGAGTTAACTATAAAATGGTCCTCATGATAGGGATTTGAAAATTCTGGCATGAAATTTCACTGAATTTCATGACTAAATGTCTGCAGAAAATTTTCTTTCTTATCTGTAGAGTTATCTCTCTTATCAGAGTATCAATAAACCTTAATTTCTACCTACCCAATTTATCTCCTTTCTGTTGACTGTGCGTTGCTGATTTTTAATAATTTGATGGGAACTTTTCAATTGCACAGTTAGAGGACAATTCAGCCAGAAAAAATTCACATCTTAAGGAATCCACAAAATATTAAAAATAGTTGGTTAGAATGCAGTAACCTGTCAAAAGAAAGACACTAAGGTAATAACATTATTTTCAATAGAATATACACTGTAATGCATTGAATTTCGCGTGAAATTGAAACAAAGGACATGTATAAATAATTGAAGAGATATTTAGACACATGACTCAGTATTCCGAAAAGTGAATGTAAAGGACGCCATTTAAGGTAGGATTCTTCTCTCACGAATCTGTATTTCTTGTATGTAAAAATCCATGAATTTTTTACAGAAACAAGAAGACAATATTACTTATTGATGGTAGCAGTTTTTTAAGACCTTTTTTATATTAGAGTCAAGGTCAGGACAAGGTCAATACCCTTTCGTGGAAATCAAGAATAAAAATGACTGCATCCAATAATACCATAACGTCTTCAATTTTAAAAAGATTAATTTTTTTTTCTTTTTTGCCTAAAAAGATATCACCATTTAGTTCTATAAGATGATATACCAAATTAACACAAAATGTTTAACAGAACTGCATTTTGGCTAATCCGAAGTTTCTGTATTTTCTTAAATTTTTAAGGATATTGAAGTTATCTTTATATGCAGCCCATATTTGATTCTTTTTGTATTTTCACATATTGTAAAGATGTCTTGTAGAGATACAAAATGATACATAAACAAAAAAGTTTTGACCGTTTACTAAGAGAGTAAAAACACTTTCTATGGATTCTTGGCACATATCTGTACTCAGATTTGAAGCTTTTAAAAGCTAGCATAATTGTAGTTTGTTTGGAAAATTATATTTATTTCATATATTTTAAAGATTTGGTCTCTTTTTATTAATTTAGCTAACATTTGAAAAATTCTTTAATTCTCTGATTGTGCAAAAATTACAACTAACTTTGTTGTTCTATAATAATTTTGAGAGACAGAAAAAAAGATATTTTCATCCGCTAAAATTAAGTCACCGTTAGGTTTTCGAACACAATTGACCATTTCTATTTATAGTTGTACAATTGTCATGACGAAAGAAAAGTATGGTCTTTTAAATCTCTTTCACCTAAACATATTGAATATTTCAACTGCTCATAAGCCAGAGAAGGATCCTACCTTACGAGTAAGGTAGGCTTAAAGATCCTTTTTTCTATTGTTGATACAATGACCATGTCAGGCAAATACAATTTATCATTGAGTCAAAAGCTGACTGACGTTTTTCATACCAATTTTTAGTCCATTATTTAAACACTGAATTGACGATGGATTTTTCCGTTATTTCACGATCCTGACAATAAGCACACGGCGGGTGCGACCGGTCAGCAGAGGATGCTCACTCCTCCGTGGTACATGATCCCACCTCTGATGTTTCGGAGGTCAATGTTTGCTCTGCTCTTGTTTTGTATTGTTTTATGGACTCTGAGATTGAATACTGTTCGTTATCTCCTTATCCTTCTTCCAATATCATAAAACGTAAAATGTACTGTTGCTCCACTATATCCGAAATGTGGATGGAATGCGCCTAGTCTGGTTCTTGAGAAGAATGTGTTTGGATCTTTCTGCGTTTCCTTTACCTTGTTTTCACTGTCGACCTTTTTTTAAAAAAAATTATTATACCTCCAATTAGAATGAAAGAATCTGATTGGTTGATGAGGAAACAATAAAATTAGCTTATGACCCATTCTTGTGTCACATGACCATTTATGACTTGATTGTTGCAGGAGTATGAGGTATTGACCGGTCATTAATATTATTGACCGCAGAACCTGACCTGTGCATAAAAAAAAATGGCGGAACATATTAACGCTTCGTTATTTCTTCACGTTTACCATGTTTACTTTACTGTTTTTAGATAAAGACTATAACTCATTAACTTTACGTTATTCGTTAGAAATAAGATATAGACTATAACATTGTGTACTACGTCATTTCCCATGTGTGATTTGTCGTCTGTTTACGAAAACGATGGCTGGTGAATCAAGATTTGCAACTTTGAGTAGTGAGGAACTACAAGCGATCCTAGAGAACCGCGATAGTTCTAACACAAAACAATGTATAGATTCAGCGAAACGAATTTTCATTACATACTGCACTGAAAAGGGACTGATAGTGGACAACGTACTGCAAAAAACAAAAGGTGAAATTGCTGAAATTCTGATCAACTTTTACGCTGAACTCAGAAGAAAAGATGGTGAATTGTATAGTAGATCTTCCATGATCAGCATCAGGTTTGGTTTGCAGAGATTTTTCCAAAAAATTAACTATGACATTATTAATGACCCAGATTTTCGTCTATCAAACGAAATGTTCAAGGCAGTTTTGACAAACATCAAACGAACTGGAAAGGGAACCACTCAGCACAAGGAAGTTATCAGCGATGCTGACATGGCAACATTGTATAGCAGCGGCGTCCTAACCGGAAAGAGTCCGCAGGGGTTGCAGTATAAAGTTTTTCTTGATGTGATGTTCTACACATGTAGAAGAGGAAGGGAAAATTTGAGAAGTATGAAGAAAACTGATTTTGTTTTGAGGACAGATGGCCAAGGAAGGAGATATTATCTAAATGTCGCTCAGTATGAAACCAAAAATCACAGAGGAAGTGATGTTAATGACTATGATGCATCTTCAGCAAGAATATATGAAATACCAGGTAATAATACTTCAATTACAATCATTTAAAATAAAATTCATGTAAACTTCAGTATTAACTAATTTTAGATCATAATCTTCCTGAATTCAACTGCTTTACAATTTTTTCATGTTAATATGTTCATGTAGGTGATGAGAAGTGCCCTGTGTCTAGCCTGGAGAAATACCTTGCAAAGCTGAATCCAAATTGTGAAAGTTTTTGGCAGAGACCGAAGCGCCATATCAAAGATTCGGATGCTGTTTGGTATGATAATTCTCCAGTAGGTCATAACACTTTGGGAAATTTTATGAAAACAATTTCTATGAAAGCTGAACTCTCAACTCTGTATACAAACCACTGCATACGTGCCACGTGTATTACTAGTTTGGATCAGCGTGGGATAGAAGCTAGACATATCATGTCTGTAAGTGGACATAAGTCGGAAACCTCGATAAAAAGCTATTCAAGATGTGTAAGTGAATCCAAAAAGCAAGAAATGTTTGATGTTTTATCATCTGTGGTTTATCCATCACCAAAGCTAGGGCTAGAAAACCCAGTAGTTCCAACACATTCTAGTACCGATACTTCAGAAACTCAGCTCTTGGATTTAAATAACTGTGAATTTGAGACTGTCAGTACCGAAAAATTGCTTTCTGAAGTCCTGGTTGATGAAAATAGTTCAGATTTGTTTGTTCCAGAAGAAAAAGAGAATGTTAAAGTTGACAAAATGCCTCAAAACTCTTGTGGTCCAGTATTTAGAAATGTCGGACAAGTGCATATTCACTATTATGTAGGAAAGGAACAACAAAAGTAAAGATAATGTAAAGTTCTTTATTGGACTTTTGTAATCGTTAACGGTTGTAAGATGTGTTTTTCGCATTTCAATTGAACAATCAAATTTGAAGTTATTGTTGCTAAAATTGATATTTCAGAATATGCATTATTCTGTTGAAACTGTTGAAATAAAATGTTTCATGTGTTCAAATTTTTCATTATCATTATTGTCGGTATAATAAAACAATTGATCACCCTTTATGAGGTCAGCATGGTGAAATGATGCCCCTTGACCTGACCCACTCGATGACCTGACCTAACCTCGGCCGTTGGCCTCGGTCAGGTCAGGTCACCTCGTGGGTCAGGTCTCGGGTCATCATTTCACCATGTTGACCTCATAAAGAGTGATTAATTGTATAATGGAACATGCTAATATATTATTCTTTCATGTAAATTACTTGAATCTGATTCGTCGAGAAACATTTGATAAAAAACACTACTACCCGCTGAATAATGAAGCCACGCCCTTCTCCGTAGCAACAGTCAACATTGCTTGAAGACGGGTGGTATTACAAAAAATAGCGACTGCGCGGAATTTATGCGCGCACGGTTCACTGTAATATGTATTTGTATAAAACATTCAGTATAATATAATAGATATTACATGTAGTGAGTGTAACATTGAAAATTTTCACCCCTCGAAAACCATTGTCAACCGAGGCGCAGCCGAGGTTGACAATGGTTTTCGAGGGGTGAAAATTTTCAATGTTACACTCAACTACATGCAATATTTATATAATGGTTACGAGAGAATTTGATCCTTTATTTGAACAAAGAATATTGTAAAGGCAGATTCATTGTGCAAAACTCAATATGTTTTGTTAAATCTGTAGCAAAATCACAATTGTTAGGGACAAACGTCGATAAGAAAAGTGTTTTTTTTTTCAACCTCTAAATAAGATGAGCTAAAATCATTCTTTTTAGATCAGATGATAAGATAAAATGTATTTGTACTAGACAATATGATTATTATGAGACATCGAATGAAAAGAATGAGATTACCGTAGGTTTCTAGATCTGATATTCAACTTTCTACTGATGAATATTCAGTTGATTCCTTCAAGTATTCCAGTATTGAAAAAAACATTCCTCCAAAATAAAGCTAAAATATCATTAGCAAACAAATCAAAAGTACGAAGTTTAAGGGGCGTAAAAGTACATAAATTAAATTGGACCTTAAATTATTTATACTGCACTTCAATAAAATGCCAAAGGTACGTATGTGAAATCACAATGTTATTACATGTAATTGTCGAATTTGTAATCCCTAACAAAAACATACAATACATGTAGTTAACTATAGCTTACTATATACTACTATAGTAAAGTTTACTATAGTAAATCAAAGATTCCAAAGTGTTCACTGTAGTGTCGAAATGATCACTATAGTGTCAAATTTATCACCATAGAAAAAACTGAAGTTTTCATACTTATCACTTCATTAAATCAAAGTTTTTCCATAATTGACCTAAGTTTCCATAATTATCACTGTAGTAAATCAAAGTGTCAAGGTATTCACTGTAGTAAATCAAAGTGTCAAAGTGTTCAGTTTAGTAAATTCAAGTGTCAAAGTGTTCACAAAAGTAAATCAAAGTTTTTTCCATCATAAATCAAAGTTTCCATTATGTGATTATCACTTTAGTAAATCAAAGTATCAAGGTGTTCACTATAGTGAATCACTCAGTGTTCAGTTTAGTACATTGTAATTTCAAGTGTCTCAGTTTTCACAATAGTAAATCAAAGTTTCATAGTGTCAAAGGTATCACTATAGTTAACTAGAGTTAGGTGAAATCGTAATTAAAGGTGATTCAGTGATTGCGACAGTTTTACATTTAATGAAGATTTATTTCTTTTTTAAACTTTTTCTCTAATTTTTTTACGTAAAAGTGGCATTTTGTGTAAATATTGTCCTTTTTATTGTTAAATGAAACACAGTTCAATATAAAATTTTAGTTAAAAATCAATGGCGCAGATGTTCCATAAAAATTATATAACCCGCATTGATGTTAACGACATCAGGGATATTTCCTTTTTCCTAAGAATTCTTCAGGAATACAATAAAAATGGGAATCATGTTTTTCCTGGGCAAAAATATCTCCCTTACGCCTTCATATTATATAATGTACAAGTATTGATGTAATCACAATTTCCTCTATTGTATTACATCAAAATAACTCAAAAATGTAAATTACTGAGGCGGATCTTACATTTTTAAAAGCGAATAAAGGATCGTGGTGGAAATTGGACTCTTACATTCGGCGGCTTACTTTGGAATTAGACAAAATGCGGCAACTTTCTGGCGATATAAATATCTATCCTAAAAGAATGTTCTTCCATGTGTTACTTCGTACAATATAAAAAATGCGGAGACGGAAGTTCAGGAAGGAAAAATTGACAAGAATTGATAGATTGATTGTATACAGTTTAACGTCCCTCTCCAGAATATTTCACTGATATGGAGACGTCACCATTGCCGGTGAAGGGCTGCAAATTAAGGCCTATGCTCGGCACTTACATGTACGGCCTTTGAGCAGGGAGGGATCTTTATCGTGCCACAACTGCTGTGACACGAGTCCTCGGTTTATACGGTCTAATCCGAAGACCGCCCCATTTAGTCGCCATTTACGACAAGCAATGGGGTACTGAGGACCTATTCTAACCTGAATCCCCACGGGGCTGTAAAATGTGTGAAGAGGTTAAGGTGAGGGTGATAGCTGCTCGGTATGATTTCCTTCCTAGACCGTTCCACATAACATGTACTTTAAAATGTTATATTATTCTCGTTTAAATACAGTTCACAAATTACCCACCTGATCTTGTGTTGATTGCATAAAGGAAAATATTCTGCTGTCCCTAACATTTTACTTCTCTCTAAACGCTTCTCATCCTCTTTTTAAACTTAAAACTTGACACATATGATTTTAGTCCGTATAATATTCAAGGAAAACTACTTCGGTTTTTTTTATACATATATATATATATAGCAGGTATATCAAGGTCTATAAAATAATACGAGGATTGTCCAGTAAAATCGTAGACGAAGCGTTTTGTTCGAAAAATAATAGGCGCATTGAGCTGAAATTTTCAGAAAATACTTATTTATCATATTTAATTTAGTGCGTTTTCATTCCTTTTTCATAAAATATAGACAGAAATGAAGATTTTATAATGCTTGAATGTGTACAGGGTACGGTCCTACGGCGCAAGATCAAAAATACATGATTTCATTAAAGCTAGAGAGTACACGATTATTATTTCCAAATAAAAATAGTAAATAAATAAGATTGGGTTACAAATTATCCTATTTTTAATCCATTATCTATTTTGTCGTCATTTGGAAAATTTCAAGGCATTTGTTTATTTTTTGGCAGTTTCCTGGGCATTTGAAATGGGAATGTGGTTAACATAACACACAGCAAATGGCCACGTTTGATGACGTTATGGCGCACTTGAAAACAGTTCATTTGTAGTGATAACGCCTTAGCATACTTTAAACGAATACGGAAGAAAAAAAAATATGAAAAATATCACCAGATCTTTAGTGCACAAGAGAAATGGGAGTTTTCTGAGCAAATCTTTTTGATTGAATATCCAGGTAGAAAAAAAAACGTACAGACAAACAGCTATGGTATTAACAAAAAACGTCGTCACTGGAGACCGTCGATATAAGATTATCTATTTAGTCGAATGAAAGTGAGAATATTGTCCATAATTTGCTAATAAATCTTTATAAAGTTCCATGTGTGAGATTTTGATTCCTCGACTGTTTATGAAGAAATAAAGGGAAACCCAAGTAGGTGTATTTATGAAATTATTTACATGTATCCCTTATTCAGTCATATTCAAGCAAGTAGGAAACGTGACGCTTTATAAGACACTTTAATGTTATCATCCGTGCGCCTTAAGGCAATACAACACATAACATAAAATCTCATAATTTATTTATTTATGCATATATCTTTTTAAAAATTAGCTATGTATACTGATAAATAATTAATGTACTAAGGACTAGGGAAAATTTTAGAATGCAATGATGATTTTTTTTCGCTAGACAACTTTTCCACGATATAATCAGACAACCCTCGTACTTAAAAGCATTTTAGCAATACATCATTTTCCTATATATAGCTTTTCTTATCTATAAGAATTCTGTAATTTACTTGTTTATGTACATGAAACATATGGTAACTAAACCAAAGATATTTAACACGGACATACCTGACTCTTTGTAAAACTTTAGCAAGTTTCTATTATTTCTTCATCCAGATCTTGAGAAAAAATATGGAAGTAAACTTTTAAAATTCCCCCAAATCTTTTTGTGGAATCCCAGTATCACGCATATCTTTCACGCATCGTATGTTTAAGATAACAGAAAACAAACTATATTTTAAAGATATAAATGAAGAAATTATCATTACTGTATAATTTATATCCTAAATATCGAATCCGTCATCAGTTATTTTATTTCAATAAATATTATTTTTATATTTTCCTACTTTCTACTATAAATATGACTGCATAAAAAGTTGATATAAGTACGTAGCTAAAGGAGGTTGAAGGGTCAAAAACATGAAGTGGTAAATTCTATTTTTAAAAAAGAATTTAAAAATTCCAACATTTTTTAACAGTTTTCCGCATTATGAAGATGTTTTTTCTACAAAAGCCATTAACTCATTAGATATTAAGAAAAAATCGAGCCTAGCTTTTTTTGTTGGATTATTTTTAAACCATGTATACCTTCTGAGTGCCTAATAGTTTGAGAGGTGTTGTAAAATGTGCTGCATAAATGATAATTAATTTCATTACAACATGTATTGGTAACATTCCTCTGTTAAAACTAATGTCAAAATAACTGTATCTCACTTCTATTCTCAATGACCGTGTAGCTTAGGGCAGCACCGCGAGAATTCCATCGGCATCGAAAGCAAGTTTTCTGGCCGAGCGGTCTAGCGCGCTGTTCCTGCACTGCTAGGAGACAGATTCCGAAGGTCGAGAATTCAACCCCGGGCTGGGGCGGAAGTAGGTATCCATGTAAAAGTGAATTCTTTGTGCTTTCTATATTAATATTTCTTCATTTAGGGCAGTTATGTTAGTTTAAGAGTTGTTGTAAAATGTGCTTTATAAATAATAATTAATTTCATTACAAAATGTCTTGGTAACAATCCTCTGTTAAAACTAATGTCCAAATAACTGTTTCTCACTTCTATTCTCAATGACCGTGTAGTGTAAGGCAGCGCCGCGAGAATTCCATCGGCATCGAAAGCAAGTTTTATAACTTGCCTAGATAGCGCGCTGTTCCTGCACTGCTAGGAGACAGATTCCGAAGGTCGAGTGTTCAACCCCGGGCTGGGGCGTAATTGGGTAACCATGTAAAAGTGAATTTCTTTGTGCTTTCTACATTAATATTTCTTCACTTAGGGCAGTTATGTTAGTTTAAGAGTTGTTGTAAAATGTGCTGCATGAATAATAATTAATTTCATTTCAACATGTATTGGTAACAGTCCCTTGTTAAAACTAATGTCAAAATAACTGTATCTCACTTCTATACTCAATGACCGTGTAGTGTGGGGCAGCGCCGCGAGAATTCCATCGGCATCAAAAACCAAGTTTTTTGACTTGCCTAGATAGCCGAGCGGTCTAGCGCGCTGTTCCAGCACAGCTGGGAGACAGATTCCGAAGGTCGAGAGTTCAACCCCGGGCTGAGGCGGAAGTGGGTATCCATGTTAAAGTGAATTTCTTTGTGTTTTCTATATTAATATTTCTTCACTTAGGGCAGTTATGTTATTTTAAGAGTTGTTGTAAAATGTGCTGCAAATATATATATATATATATATATATATATATATATATATATATATATATATATATATATATATATATATATATATATATATATATATGTATATATATATTAAGGAAGAGACAATGAGTAGTTGCCCATACAAAACAAAATGAATGGGTTTGATATATATTTTCTTTCATTTGTTTGAAAAAACAACTCAAAGATTAATTAATCAATTGTTGATTGTAGGGGTTGAAGACGGGGTACATAGAGTGAAAATGTCTGCATAATTTAACTCCTGCCTTTATGATGATTTTAATTGATTATAACAACAAATAGACAACATCATTCAGTCTGTACAAAAGGCTGTAAACTAGACATCAATGATAACCATGTCCTATGAGTTTATCAATCCTATTTTTACCCAAATTATATATTTAAAATTTGTGTAAACCCATTTTTTTCTATATGGAAACTAGTAGTCTTAAATTATGTTAACTGTTCTATCTACTGTTATTAAACGGAATTTTTGGGATATACGAGGGCTTATCAAAAAGGTCGTGGACTGAGGCTATAAAATTAGTACTATGTAGTCTAAGTTTACAAAACTTTTAAGGAACATAAAACAGCAAAAAATAAAGAAATGTTGAAAATTTTAGCTTGATACGTTCATTATTTCGGAAATTATTATAAAATAAAAACGACATTATACTATTGCCCAGCGACGTCGCCGTCTAGTTTTATGACGTCCGACAACGTCTTTGTTATTCAATGTCTGCCTCCTCCACCTCATACACTTATTTTGATGAGATTCCCTGGAGCTGAGTAATGACTTCAATCCATCTTTTTTATATGACTTTTCAATGCCAAGAACAGCGGCTTTTAATGCGTATAATATTGCAAATTGATTTATACAATGGGAGAGATCCTCGCTTGATTGCGCAAGCATATTTTGCTTTTTGGAGTTCAATATCTGCAACACATGATCAACGTCATTTTTTGATGTGATTGATTTCGCATACCTTGTTACAAATCGACATGAACTGTGCATTCGTTTTCTCTCTGAATGTATTTTGGCATATAAAAAACAAGTACTCTGAATGCATAATAATTTTTTCGTAGCCAGCTTAAACATTTCCTAGGTCTATACCAATTTTTCAGGGGCAAAAGTTATAGAATGTTGAAAAAGGAAACCACTCACCCTTTTTGGCCTCATTTTCAAGCAATATTTGTTTGGATACTCCATGTAAAATTTACAATAATTTTGAAGGAACTTCCGAAATGAGGTGAACGTTTCATATTTTATGGAACAATAGTGTCCCAACCCATACCTGAATTAATGGGATTTTCGCATGTCAAATGTTCATATCAAAATAGTTTTTCTCAGTTACACTTCGGTCGAAAAAACGTTTGTGTTCGAGGTTGCGCCGCCTTGACATACCATTGCTTACAAAAAACATTACTAATAAATTAAAAAATAAAATTTATGATTTGTGGTTAGAAGCGTATTACATGTAGCAGCGCGTTTTACGTAAGGGCATCGTAGTACGGTCGTAATAAAGACCATAATTTGCCAAATTGCTCAGACGCCGATCAGCTCCGATCCACCCCGTTCCAAAACCTTTTCAGATCCTGGCTTGATCGGGGTGATCGTCCTAAAGCAGCAGCTCTGTGTGAACACAGGCTCATAAAAGTCCAGAGGTAAGATCAGATGGTTTTAGGGGATATTATTATTCGCTATTGATTGGTTAAACCTGCCGAAAACCTTATGTATTGATGCACATGATTAAACCTTTTGAAAATCCAGGGGTTCATCCTTACGCCCTCTTCACAGTTGCAGATTTGTATTGTTTTTTCTTTCATCGCTCACTGTTCGTTTTCTTTAATATTTTCATCGAGAAGATGGAACATTCCGTACATATAGTTAAAGGATATATAAAAACCAGAAGTCTCTGTCGAGACTGAAGCTCTACTGGTTTGAACTTATAGCAAAGGAAGAGAAAGTACTTAAGCAGCTGGGATTTGAAACTTTATAAACAGCATTAAATAAAATAATGATCGTTGATAAAGTCTCTTTTTGTTCTTAGTGTAGACTACTTGTGTGCCAAGTTATACTGAAATCAGACCAAAACTGTAGGAGGAGTAGCATTTTGAAACAATTTTACAGACATTTCTATTTTTAGTAACCACGGCAACACCGTTCATCAAAATTAAAATTCGATATACAGAATTATCTATCTTATTGTATTCTACTTGTGTGCCAAGTTATATTGAAATCAGACCAAAACTGTAGGAGGAGTAGCATTTTGAAACAATTTTACAGATATTTCTATTTTTAGTAACCACGACAACACCATTCATCGAAATCAAAAACCGATATACAGAATTATGTATCTTAGTGTATTCTACTTGATTGCCAATAATACTGAAATCAGACCAAAACTGTAGGAGGAGTAGCAGTTTGAAAGAATTTCAAAGAAATTCCTATTTTTAGTAACCACGGCAACACCGTTCATCGAAATCAAAAACCGATGCACAGAATTATGTATCTTAGTGTAGTCTACTTGTGTGCCAAGTTATACTGAAATCAGACCAAAACTGTAGGAGGAGTAGCATTTTGAAACAATTTTACAGAAATTTCTATTTTTAGTAACCACGGCAACACCGTTCATCGAAATCAAAAACCGATATACAGAATTATGTAACTTAGTGTATTCTACTTGTGTGCCAAGTTATACTGAAATCAGACCAAAACTGTAGGAGGAGTAGCATTTTGAAAGAATTTCACAGAAATTTCTATTTTTAGTAACCACGGTAACACCGTTCATCGAAATCAAAAACCGATACACAGAATTACGTATCTTAGTGTATTCTACTAGTTTGCCAACTTATACTGAAATCAGATCAAAACTGTAGGAGGAGTAGCATTTTGAAAGAAATTCACAGAAATTTCTATTTTTAGTAACCACGGCAACACCGTTCATCGATATCAAAAACCGATATACAGAATTATGTATCTTAATGTAGTCTACTTGTGTGCAAAGTTATACTGAAATCAGACCAAAACTGTAGGAGGAGTAGCATTTTGAAAGAATTTCACAGAAATTTCTATTTTTAGTAACCACGACAACACCGTTCATCTAAATCAAAAACGGATACACAGAATTATGTGTCTTGGTGTAGTCTACTTGTGTGCCAAGTTATATTGAAATTAGACCAAAACTGTAGGAGGAGTAGCATTTTGAAAAATTGTTTACAGACAGACGGACAGACGGACAGACAGACAGACAGACGGACAGACGGACGGACGCCGGACGCATTACTATCGCATAAGCTCTTCTGGTCTCTGACCAGTAGAGATAACAAAGGACAAACTATTGGAATGAAACAAGTCGGCCAAAGGACGACCCAGATTACAGCTTATATTTGCTAACATAGTTAATTATAACGACTATGGAATTCATAAATGGTTGACTATCAGCATAATTTTTGATATCCTTGTAAAATCAACTTTATCTGTGAATAGACAAGACCTGGTTTTTAAAATTTGATTGATCTCTGCTGAGCATACTCTCGAGTATCGAATAACTTTTGAGATGTTAGCACAATATACAAATGATAGCAAAATTATACTTATAAATCAAATAAGAAAAGTTGATAATGGAAAAGCTGACGTCATCTCATTTTTCATATTCCTTTTTCTGCTCTTCAAAGCTTTTTTTTAGTTTCATTTGCCTCTTTTCATCTTATATCTTTAAAACATCCAAATATGAAGCAGAAATGGCAAACTCTGTCATGCCTTTTCATTTATTATAAGTTCATTAAGACATATCAAATAACATCAAGTAGATAAAATTAACTACCCTTTTAACACAAGTCTTCGATATATCTGAATGTTGAGTTAAAGGCAACAACAAGTGTTTTTCTTTTCTTTTGATGTAGAAGTCTTTGTATAAAGAATGCTTCATAGGAATATTAAGACAGGTCGGCTAAGAATTAAAGGATCCGAAGCACAATTAATGGCAATAATAACACAGATTCTTGTAAAACCTGTTATTTATCAATTGGAGAAGGCCTATATATGATCACGTAAAGATTTTCCTTACTATACTCCAAACCTTCGTTACTTTTAGGCTGATTATTTTAACAAATCATATGGGGATTGATCATTATGACAAAATAATTTTCATGTGCCTTTGAAATTGGACATGTTTTTTCTTTTAATTCCCAGAATGTAAATTAAATTTTATTTTCGCATTCATTAAAGCTTATTTATTGTGAAAAGAACTTTCCGTTGATACTTACTCAAGTGGCATATTGACCTTGACCTGTGAGTTTTAACTACTTTTGAAAAACGTTATCCGTGGACTAAATTTTCGATTCATTGATGTCAGAGCTTTTATATTTTAGAGAGGGTTTTTCTAATGCTGTGACAAGATCTTTTCTTCAATATCAATATTTTTCATCTCTACCGTTAAGTTTTGAATTTGACCTGCTACTTTTGAATAAATCTCAATCTTGAACGCAATTTCTAATTGATTATTGGAATATTACGAGGAGCGCTGACGTTTACAGTTTACGGGTTTCTTTAACACTGTATACAATTTATAATTTAAACTGTTTTATGATATAAATATTTTTCTCAACGTTTAATTAAACGAAAATAATGGGTTAGTTCAATTGATAAATAAGTTACCCTTGAATAAATCGACAACCACACTACCCTTAACTCCCGGCTTTCACGTGTAAACGACCTTAACTCCATATCTATGACCACAAGAAAGGTTTTCTTATGTATTATCAATTCTGTACCTCCGTACATGATACAAGTTTTAAATTCCAAGTAAGACGTAATCTGTAAAAGTCAATGCTTTTCCTAAAAGTCTATTAAAAGGGGTCCCTAATCGTCTATGTGTATTCATTATTACAAGATTTTTGGGGTATTTATATTAATAATTTCTCCTTT
>PRKT01001846.1:34408-47024 GCA_003671525.1 Saccostrea glomerata | reverse complement strand
AGTCCTATAGTAATACAATGCTAAATATAATGAATGAGACACGGGACCTAACTTTGCTGCAAGTTTCAGATAGTTATTAATCATTCTATCTAAGATGTATACATTTTTATGTGTGCTACATAAGGTACTATTTGCCATTATGAAGGCTAAATCAACGAGATTCTGGGAGGCACAATGCTGTAATGTTAAAAACTGGTATGGTGTGATTGATAATCGAGATAGTTTATCAATTTGAATCAAGTAGTGATAACAATTATATAGTTCTGTAGTAGTAAACGCAAGTCTGAATATTTCCCCCCAGCCACACTCATCTATGTTTGTTATGTTCTCAGAAAAGGATAACACAAAGGACGGGGTACTGAGGGCTGGTTCTAGGATTGATCTGAGAGTCGGACTCAGCAGTAGACATGACACGCCCATTCTGTAATACTGATAGAGCTTATGTAAAAGAGATTCACGTGTTTGGCCGTCAAGTTTGTTCACAATCATGTTGTTATTTGGAATAAAAAAATTTGGAAACAATCCGCTATAGACAAAATGAATGAGAAATTTGTAACATTTCCAAAAGCAATTCAGTAAATTGTTTGGGTGCCATCTAACGTTTCCCAATTGCATCATCCAAAACATTGTGGTCTTCATGAAATATGAACACAGTATTGTCTTTTGTCGGTAATTTATAATTTCCTTCAGAAATATTTTCAGAAGACCATAACATAGAAATTGTGTATGGTTCATGGTACATACTAGTTGCTGTTCAGCTTGAGAAAATGATAATCTCCATTCCAGTTCATTAGAAGTCGATACCAATTTACTTCCAATTGGCACGCAGTGACATCCTTTTCTAAGAATTATTTCTAACACATATATAGGCGGCCAAACATGTCTCTGGCATCTTTCCACAAAACTTCTTAGGAATTTACCGCAACAAATAGTGGCAAAGCAAGGAGCATTATCGACTTCAATAGATTTAAAAAAGTAATTCGTACAAGGGCCGTGAATGGTGTTATTTGTGTATCCATACCGTTCCTTACTCGTTAAATTATGAAAAGAATTTTTTCTCATCATTGAACTAGATATGTAAATCCCGCCATTAAAATAAGCATAACATGAATTCACAATATTGGGTTTAGTAGATTGTGCATGCATGGGTGTCAGAAGACGAAGTCTGACAAATCCTGGCGGTGTGAACATGACAACTTGTCATGTTGTAAATTTTGTATTTACTGCCACCCGGTAAATTAAAAATTTACAACATGACAGAACGGCAAACATTTGTATTTTGTTCAAGCGCCTAGTATGAACAGATGTCAAAAGAACTTGTTGCCTTCTTAGTTTTGCAAATATTTCGACTTGCAAATAACGTTAACCGGATACATATACCCCGGTACGTATAAGTATTAAACGTTAATGTTCGTACAGCTTGAAAGTTTTATCGTTTGTCCCACCTAATGCTGATGTCAGCTTGATAAATTATAGAATTTCAAATTAAGGACCTCCACTCCTCAACCAGGAAAGGATATTCTTAAATTAGTCATTAAATTTCAAAGTATCAAAATTATCTTGAAATCCAAGAAACGATCTTGTAAAAATTAATTTGATAAAACAATTCTTCTTCTTTTTTTATTCGAATTTTCTTTTAATCTTATCTTTGATACCATTTTTATAGCATGAAAATGCTGATAGAAGTGGTCTGTGGTGTCATATAACTATAGTTTAAACGTTTTACACAATGAATTTTATATTATCAGTTGAATTAGATAGAGAAACCAAATTCTCAAATTGTTTGAAAACATGCAATTAATGCCGGGATACTTATAATTTTTAATTGTTAAATATATTCATTAACCAATTTTCAATAAGAAATTGTATTGCAGGTACTTTGATTCGCATGTTCGTTAAATATATTTGAGGTTTAATAATTTTCCCTATAAAAGAATTATTAACTGTAATGATAAAGTAAGGTACAGTAAAGTAATATCATGAGTAAATACTTTTTGTTATGAGAATTCAGAGAAATTTTTGTGAAATTTTCAGTTACCCAACTGATTTTTAGGACCTTAGGATCGGAGTACCTTAACAGTCAATAATTTCTACCTTCAAATCGATTGAATCGGATAATAATCATTAACTAATTAAATTTATTTCACCATGAAAAAAGCATTTACGAAGAAATCTGCAAATGCATGCACTTAATTTTACTTTCAATTAATCAGAGGAAAATGAAACTTGAAAATAAATGACACCTTTCCTCACTTTCTGCCTTAGAAGGATAGAAATCGATTGGTTTTCATATACAAAGTTATCAAAAATTGATCACATCTTTAAACTTGCTTAGTTCAGAAGAATAAAATTTAAAAAGGGATAATCTAGATGTTACATAGCTACCTACCAAGTACAAGAGAAGTCTGCAAAACAATTCCAACGAGAAGGAAATAAAATTTATCCGCCATGTTGTTCACAGTGCCCGGAACCTGATACAAATGATATGGTTGTGGGGGAATAAGCGGCTCTCCCTTATCAGTTTATTTCAACACACTGGACATATCAGGAAAGACCCTTTGTTTGTCATCAGTGAGGGATTTGGTATTTCGAAATTCTCTCATGCCATTTCAAAAAAAGGGTAGCGACCTATATAAAGACTACTACGTTTTTCTTTTCCAAAAGATTATTTACTTTTTGTTACCATAAAGCAGTGTAAACATAGTATTTTTTATCTCGTACTTTATTTTATATTTCAAGTATACTGATTTTTGATGTGCCTGTGCATCTTTTACCCGTAGTTTATCTACCTGAATATTCGTTGCATTCCTTTCTTGTCCCAACATAAAATTGAATCACAATCAGACAACGACACCCTTCTACCTAACCCTCCCCCATACACACACACCCTCATTCTCTCACGCACATTAATTATGAAGTGCAAGCATCTTAAAGCCCGAAGTTAAAGGGCATATGCTTACTAAAACCTCAAAACTAAAGTTAAAGTTTAAAAGTATTTCAGACAAAATTAATCAAAGGAAAGTGATTCAGATAAATTCCTTTCAAGTGTTACCTGGATATGAAGGTCAATAATCTGTGTAAACAATAGGATTGAACAAAAACCCAGACTTAAGGTCTATAGCATTTGGTAAAAGAAATACGAAACTCAAACAAGTCGTTATATACTTGTATTGCACAACAAATGTTTTTAAAATATGATTTATGGTTTATAAATATTGTAAATCTTATTTACTGCCTCTTTTCAATTGATTTCACCAATGTGTGTCTTGAGGAAAGAGTCCCTGTGTTTCTTCTTCGGAGAGTTTTTGATATTCAGACAAGATACACAGAGACACAGCTGTTTCATATTTAGATATTTTACTTGAAAAAGACGTTAATAGAAATCTAACAACCAAGCCTTGTAACAAATGAGATGACTATAACTTTTTAATCAACTTCCGTTCATAATCTGCATATGGGGTTTATTTCTCTTAGTTGATTCGATACACAAGAGAATGCTCTACGTATTAATAATTTTTAAAACGAGGTACGTTATTGACAAACATTTTGCTGAAAAAAAGAATTTCAGCATTCCTGTTTAAAGTCATCATTTCATAAGTTTTATGGTCGATACAATGACCTGTCAGTAAATGAAATTTATCATTAAGTGAAATGCTGACTTGCGTTCCTAATACTTATTGTTAGGCCACTAAATATGTATTCCCTTAATTGTCAAAGGATTTTCCTGCTACTTCACGATCATTAGAAGGAGCACAGCGGTCTGACCGGTAGGCAGGGGATGCTCACTCCTCCATGGTGACCGATCTAACCTTTGATGTTTTGGAGGTCCGTGTTTGCTCTGCTTCTATTTTGGATTGTTTAATTTTTTTTAAAAATTCTGTATACTTATCAAAAAGCTGTAAAAACCGTCATGATGTGTTGGAATTTTTTTCCGATAAGCATACAAACTTGGACTAAATTTTGTCCCATTTCTCAAACCCCTGAACGTCTATATCTAAGATCCTGAAGTGACATCATAACCGAAAGGTTTAATTAATTATTTACCATATTTAAATGGTGTCAGAACATAAACAGAGTCGTGCACATGTTTTTTTTTCAAAGTGCGTTTATATGGTTGATTTTTAACGCACTTTGAAATTAATACTATTTTTTCAAAGTGCGTTAAGTAGCAGGTCCCAAATTTAATACACTTTGATTTGTTTTCTGAGTACGTAATTTTTCAGAATACGCTAAGCCGTAACATTCTTGTAGCTTACTTAATTTGCTGGACCCAGTAATGTATCTATTGTAAGGATTTTTAAAGAAGGTTAGGCATGTATTATAGATACAGTGTATGGTAGATACATGTATGACTAACCTGATTGACTTCGAAAGGTATTCAAAGTTGAACTGTGATATTGAAAGAAGTTCATCATTAGAAAACAACCTGTATTCCCAAACGTAGAATTAAAACCAGATTCTTCTAAATTCATACATTAGTAATGTAGAACATGGGAAGTTTGATAATTATGCATAAAAAGAGTCCCCTTTTGAAACATTCTTTATAATTATTTTCTTCTTCATGCATGTATTATCAGTCATGACTCTACCTTTTGGTATTTAAACACATTTTTAAAGATGAAGAAACATTTTCTTTTTACAGCTTCTTTTTACAGTGGACCTTCAGATATCCGGATGCTTCAGTATCCGAATAATTTTTCATCGGAACAGATTTTTTTAATGCTATTTTGTCTTATTTAACTGGCGACTCAGTGTGCTTTTTCTCCCTTGTAGTTATTTCTTGATAATAGAGAAAGGATCTTAATTGCAACTGGTGATATACATGTACCTTAAGCTTGACCTGATGAGTGTAGACTTTATACATCTTGATTGTGAAACCTCAAAGTCTTTGAATTTTTACGGGAAAAACTGGTTCCTCTCTCTTTCGGGTGGAGTGTCGCGCAGATGCATTATACGTTATGTGAGCACTACATTCAAATTTACAGTGCAAAAGATGAAATAAGGATGGAGGGATCAGAATTACAGTACAGTTTTAGGACTCAATACAAACGGATCGTTGAAATAATTCTCATTCAAAAATGATTTAAATTCTAACGTACTTAAGAGTATTCATTCTACTAGAGTAATGGTTGTACTTTTTTCTGATTGTTTGCTCAAGCTGAGTGTCTTATAATAATTAAATTTATATTTTTAAAAAATCAATGGTTATTCATTTGATAGAATGAAACAAAGGAAAGATTTTAGAATACTGAGTAAATGAATGATTCGATCATTTTTCTTTTAAAGTCATAGACATTATTTTATTCATCGAGATCTTTAAAGTTCAGCATAATACACATCATTTTTTCAATTCCTTTTCATGTGCACAAAATTGATTTAATTAACAAAGAATAGAGATCTACCACGATGTCTGAATATCAAAAACTCTCCGAAGAAGAAACACAGGGACTCTTTCCTCAAGATACACATTGGTGAAATCAATTGAAAATAAAAATAATAAATAAATGAATAAATAGTTATAATAAAAATAATAATGCAATTTTACCTACATGTAGTATATACTTTGAACACCACGAATAGCAATGATTACAAACATATTTTCTTATTTAATTGCCAACCATTTAAATGATTTAGTATGAAAATTCGAACACCTGTTTAGTTTAGTTGACCGATCTAAGTATTACTTTTAAAATTTTCAGACCATTACAATGAAAGATTTCTTTTAAAAGGATTTAAATGGTTATGTATTATACAGTTCTCTCTAATTGTCCTTCAACCAATCTTTTTCTAATATCTGTAGCTTCCTGTATTCTATGGTATGCTTCCTGTTTGAGCGACTCTTCATAAGACTTTAAAGCACCATGTAAGTCTCCCACAGTATGTTGACAGATTCCTAGTATCTGCCAGGATATGTCTTTGATGTGTAAAGGAACATATGTCCCATCATCATGGAGCAGCAGTGTCTGTAGGTCTGTAAGTGACTGTAAACACTGAGATCTATTACCAAGTCTACAGTGAGATAACACAGACAACATTTCTACCATAACAAACGGTGATATTTTTAACAATGGCATATGTTGCATAAAATTTTGTTCTAAACATAATTCTTCAATACATGGAATATTCTTCAATACATCCACATTTTCTACCCATGCTTGCTTCATTCTTTTAGACAAAGACAGATTACCTACAGCTTCCTTGTAACTCTGCCTATCAACAGTATGTCGATACATAATAAAGTCCTGTGACATTCTTTCTTTAGCGAGATAAGTGATATGTAGAGTTTCAGCATATCTACCAGTCCTATAGTAATACAATGCTAAATATAATGAATGAGACACGGGACCAACTTTTGCTACAAATTTGAGCATGTTACAAATCCTTTTATCTATGGTGTAAACCGTCTTATGCGTCATACTTAAAGTCCTATTTGCCATTTTGAAGGCTAAAATAATGAGAGAATTGGCGGTACAGTATTGTAATGTTAATAATTGGCATGGTGAAAATGATAACCATGACAGTTTTTCAATTGATGTCAAATAGAGATAACATTCAGATAGTTCTGTATTAGTAAACGCTACGCTGAGTATTTCCCTTTGGCCACACAAATCTATGTCTGCAATGTTCTCAGAAAAGGATAACACAAAGAACGGGCTACTGAGGGCTGGTTCTAGAATAGACCTGAGAGTCGGACTCAGCAGTAGACAGGACACACCCATCCTGTAATACTGATAAAGCTGTTGTAAAAGAGATTCACGTGTTTCGCTGTCTAGTTTGTTCATAATCATGTTGTTTTGTGGAATAAAAAAATTGGGAAATACTCCACGATAAATAGAATGAACGAGAAATTTGTAACATTTCCAAAAGCAATCCAGTAAATTGTTTGGGTGCCATGTAACGTTTTCATATTGCATTATCCAGAACATTGTTGTCTTCATATAATAGGAGCACAATATTGTCTCTTGTCGGTATTTCATAACTTCCTTCAGAAATATTTTCAAAAGTCCGTAACATAGAAATTGTACATGATTCATTGTACACACTAGTTGTTGTTCGGCTTGAGAAAACGACAACCTCCATTCTAATTCGTTTGAGGTCGATACCATTTTACTTCCAACAGGCACACAGTGACATCCATTTCTTAGTATCTTTTCTAACAAAGATGCTGGTGGCCAGGCATATCTCTGGCATCTTTCCACTAAACTTCTAAAGAATTTACCGCAACAAATGGTGGCAAAACAATAAGCATAATCATTTTCAATAAATTGAAAGTAGCTATTTGTACAAGGGCCATGAATGGTGATATTCGTGTGTAGGGGAAAATATATGTTGTTTGTATGAAAATGATGAAAAATGTCCCTCCATATAGAACTAGATATGTAAATCCTACCATTTAAGGCAATGAGACAATATTTCATGGTACTGGATTGTGCATGCATGGGTGTCAGAAGACGAAGTCTGACAAATCCTGGCGGTGTGTCAGAATCTTCCATCAGTATTGTATGATGTTGTGAGTTATTGTAAATCCAGAAATGGGAGATGTCAGTTATTAATTTATAATTACACGACCATAGCATCGTGTCCATGTCAGATGATCTCAACCTAAATCCTTCTCTATAACTACCACTATCAATCTTAACATATCCTTTATGAATAGTAAGAGGTTTCTCTATCATCTCATCCATGTCCAGCACGTCCCTTCTGATGGCCACTTGTGTCGGTGTCCCTATCTTACGACACAGACCAATATACAGGACCTCTGATAGACGGGGAATGTGCTCCATTCTATATAAAATACAGGTAAATGTATATGTTTTTATATAATGAAAATAAATTACAGTCATCTGATATTCAAAACATGTATTCAAGCGTTTAATAGATCTATTAGTTTACTGTAGAAATCAACTGTTTTGATGAAAGTATTTTACATCTGAATTACACAAAAAAAAACCGATGAAGGTAATTTGATGTAAAGAGCTTATCATGTATGCGATTTGCACCTTGATTTTTGATACGATATGTTCACTTAATATATCTTACATACAATATATAAGCATGAATTCAATCTCTTATTCTCATTTTAATCCAGACACATTTAAGATTATCAAAAATAATTTACCTGCCAAATTTCTTCCTACAAATGGCGCACTAAAAAGGAAATTACCGGCAAATCTTCTTTCGTTTTCTATATAGACTTATTTCAGTCATATTATATAAGTCAATTTGATAATATCATGTAATGCTTCCCAGAAGATAGTGTCATTTTAATGCAAAGGTATATGACATTTTTAAATAGCACTTGGCATCACGCATGATTGGCAACAGTATTTACTTTTAATTCTTAATGTCTAGGGAAAAGATAATGAACGACATATCAAATTAAAGACCTTGCTTTTAAAATGAAATTGTCAAATTTGATCAGACTGATATCATTACAAATGTACCTATAGTGATATCATCTTCTTGAATCTATGAAAATTTAATTAATTTATAAATACAAGAAATATAAGAAAAATCCCTCCTTATCTTTTGTTAAGATAAAATTAGTTGCTTAATTGTATATTTAATTAATGAATTGACTGATATTAGTTTTTCTGAATTCTTTTGCATAAAAATTAGATTTCTATTCTTTGTAAGATAAAATGACTAAATGTTCATGCAAAGGAATTTAAAAAAATGTTTAAATCAAACCGAACTTTTTCGAATGTTGATAATTAGAATGATATATCATTTCATCAGAAAATTTATCAAATTATTCATTTAATCAGTTTTCAAAAAATATTTCCATTGTTTCAAATCTATCAAATGAATACCCTTTGTTTATCATTATAAATCATTCTGCAACTCGAAAAGAGTACAACCATGATTCTAGAATGGATACTGGTAAGTATTCTGAGAGTCAGAAAATCAGAAATTTAATGAAGTTTGGAATGTACTTTATTATTTAAACAATCCATGTGTATTTAAGCGCATTTCCATACATATTGCAATCATTTCTCAGTATTTCATCGTTTTGTACTGTAAATTTGAATGTTGTGAAATTTGCCTAAATGCATGTAATGATAATATTCATCTGCGTGACACCCGAAAGAGAGATTAACCAGTTTCTAAGTGTGAATTCTAAGACTTGATGGTTTAACTTTCACTCTAATCGGGTCATTGTACATGTAGTTCATTTTTTCGAGATTATAGTAATACTGTACATATATTAAAGTGACATATAGGTCCAATGGGCCGGGTGTGATGTATTTAAGTCTATTTTGTATTTACTTGTTGACTATACACATGTCATTATAATAAAATATTTACTTACATAAAGGTCCTTTATGCATTTATGACACGAGAATCAATTTATTCTACACAGAGATATCATTATGACACGAAAGAAATTTGGATATGATAAAAAAAAATCTAATTTAATTTTAATAAGATTTAAATAAAAAGACACAAGTTCTAAGAAGAAACTTTCTCCTTTATCTTTACATGTTTTTAATACCAAAAAGTCAAGCCACTAACATGATAATTTTTGCATGAAAGAATAACAGATTTAAAAATATTGAAATATATTCACAATCTCCTTTTCAAGAGAAGACTCTTTTAATGCATAATTTTATTTTTTTCCCCTGCTATTTATTACTACTGTATGTGTTTTTAGAACAATGCGGTTTTCAATTCCCGTGTGGAAAATCATTTTATACCCAAGGTTCATTTTCTAAGAAAGAAAATCTTCCTAATCACAGTTCAGTCTGAATACTTTTAGCATTCCAGTCGGTAGGGTATACAGTTTTCTCTAATATCTATTCTAGATGTCTAGAAACCGTCAAAAAAATCAATACAAATTAAATTAAGATGCCTTATTAAGTCCCTATCTTTAACTTTACAAAGCATTCACTGCTGTAAAGAACAAACATCAGACATGCTGTTTTATAACATCATCCAGAAGTGTTGTAAATCAGACGGATTCTCCAAATCAAGCACTTTTGGAAAATTCAATTACCAAATCTTTTAAGAAGTCTGTTACATCAAAACACACATAATTTTTTTTTACACTTTATATATGTGCAATTATAATTCTGCGATAAAGTACTGTGCTTAACTTTTTGATATCATTAATAAAAATATAACTTAAAATTTAATATTTATACCTTACGATTCGTCATCAAAATTACTTCGGTAGTTAAAAAAATACTCTAGAAACAAGTACTCTGAAGTTGATATTACAAGGAAGCTACTGGAGCCTCTCATTGACAAAATTTCTGCGATCTTTGGCGACAAAAAGTTCAAACAAACTGCTAGAATTAAGATAGGCACCGATTGTGCTTATTTTATTTTATTAGCCGACCAGCTTTTTCATATGAATAAGGATATATTCAAAATCTTTTACATGAAAAATTAATTTCTCTGGCCTTTAACTCGAAATTTAAAGAAAAAAATGACGACGTATCAAGTACAATCAGTTAACTTCCATCCATATGTTGATTCGACACATTCCTTTTATCTTCATATTAAAGACACTACACCGACTCTCACATCTGTATATTTACTTGGATGTTTAACTGTCTATTGACAGTAGAGGCATACAACTACATCTTATGACAAACGAGACGAATTCCTTTTTTTTTTTTTTGGCGTCAAGTAACTTGACTTATGCACTAATATATACCCTCATGTCGTCATCATATTGTGTTTCCATCTTCAAACTTGTTTGTTATTTGTCAATGCTTTATGTTTCAAGTGTGACCACATGGGTGCTTATGTGGACTTCTCGTATGTGAAGTCCTTAAAGGTCACACGAATCAATGTCCTGAGCATTTTGGGTTGTATACGGAAATGAGTTCATCTGACCATTATTAATAAGCATGAAATTACATTTTAGATTTTTTTTACGCAAGTTAGAGGCAGTAGAGTTGATCAATGTTGATTAACTGAAAATATGAATTTCAATCAGCGCGGCTTATCCCCCTTTGCTTATGACGTAAGTAAGACACAGTCGCTTCATTTAGTACAAATATTTATACAGCCGTTCATGTCTGTTAAAGCGTATTTTTTAAGAAATATCATTATCTTGACTAAAACATCGCATAAATATGTGATTTTCAAACAAGATATTATTGCTCTTTCAACATCTCATTGCATGTTTGCAAGGTTTTAGCATATTTTATCCGTGTAAGTTATTGTCGACCTTGGACACTTCAATCTATAAAGAGAGAGAGAAAAACTGTCGAGTGAGAGCGGTTTGTATTCGAGTAATACACATGTTTTAATGTGTGAATATATGTGAATATGTCAAATAGCATTTAAATTAGATACATTTCTAATACAAAATTATTGATTATTTGTTTTGCAATTAAAAATTTAAGCCATGATCAGATTATGCTATTAATTCCCCATTTTCAAAAGGTGAGTTATTTCCTCTGAAGGGAACTCTTTTACTGTGTTTAATACGCATGCGCTATAAATAAAGTCACTTCCGCGGACGTTCTTGATGTAAACATGTTTATGGTGTAATGCCTCAGTCAAATGGAAAAATGTTAGCCCCCCCCCCCCTTACAAAAAAAAACGAAACAAATTACTGATAAAATGCTGATACATATTCGAATAAGCCTATTTAATAATAAGAAAAAAAAAGCTAATACGCTTATTTTCGGTAGTGGATGTTCTGCAGACGGATCATCATTATTTACGAAATGTGCGGAACAAAATTTTAGTTATAAAGTTTTTACGAATTAATCTATAGCCTGCTGCAGCCATATTTTCTTTGTATCACTAAAAAAATTTTGGAAACTAATGACATGTCCATCTACAGTTTTACCTCTGAAATTGCAGCATATACAACAGTAGTTCGTCTTCCGCTACCGATACCAAGAAACTGCGTTTTTGCTCGATTGTATGTCATATCATCTTTTACTTACAAGAACATATTTAGTGACAATTAAAGGCCTATTTCATTTGAATTAACAATGTTTCTAGAATTTTTTATTTGTAAAATAATTGATTCACTATATAGTATTAAAACTTTGAATGGAATTCTAAATGAATAATTTAATCTCATGTCCTCATGTAGCGAAGAAAGACTAATTAAAATAGCATTGACCTGAATTCGTGTTACATAATTATGCCGTATAAAGTCTGAGCTGCATTTAATCAAAGTTTTAGTGTATAGGATTTAAGCATATGTACATGTATATTCCCGAGTAAAATACACATTTTGTTTAAGATCAGAGAATTGAGAGCAGAAACACGAAATTGATACAATAATTTCCTAGCGTATTTCTCGTTAATTAACGGAAAACATTCTTTTCTCAAGTGTTATTTATTTTTTTTAAATCCTTTCAGTGTAAGTACATGTATTTATTTTTTTAAGTTAATTTTTTTTGCAAAGTTTGTAAAAAACAATATCAGAGAGAGAGAGAGAGGGAGAGAGACTCATGTAACCCCGTGTAACTGACATACATGCATGTGCATATGTGAAAAAATACATGTACCGTAATTTTATTGAATTCACAACTAATAATTCTAATAATTTTTAATTTTCACAACTATGGTTCATATTCAACTGTTCAACCCATTTTCATATTCGTTCTCTGTACCTGTACGCACACGGGGGGGGGGGGGG